>VDFB02076147.1:0-16700 GCA_007258455.2 Sequoia sempervirens
AACTCAGGAAAATATCTATTCAGTTCCATACTGTTCTTCCCAAGGAAATGAGGATGCCAGACAGACTGTATATAGAGGGAGAAATATCAGTGATGCCCAGGATAGTCTTGCTCTCACTATCAAGCAGTCCTGCAAAGCAGGTACCAAAACAGGAAGCGACCATGAGAAGGATATTGTGCTATTGGAGGATGAAAATGAACAGAAACTGAATGTCAGTGAAATGAAATTGGCTAATGTTTTTTGCTCAATTCATGTTAACCAGTCTACAAGCACAAATATGGCCCGTGATTGCCTTGGGAAGCTTCACCCATTACATGGATATTATGAGTTTGAACCTTTTAAATTGTGCCCAAAGCCTACTAAGATTATCATTGAAAAGGATCGAGATATGGATGAAGAAAAATATGCTTCATTTAATCATCTTTCTGGAAATACTGAAAGTCATGTAGCAGAAGTTGAAAGAACAATTACAAGGCTGGAAGAAAAGCAAGGTGAAATAAGTAGTGGATCAGATGGTTCCACAGAAGTTCATGTTAAATCTGCTTCAAGTCAGTCAAATATTGATACATCCTCTTTATTAGATGTCTCATTTACAATTTCTGATACTTCACAAATAAAAATGTCTTTGGAATCTCTTTTGGGTGATAATGCCCCTGAACATGGGGGACAAACTGTTCCTCTCCAGCAAACTACTGAAGCAGAAGCCTCAAATTTCTCTGAATCAAAGCGTCCACATGGATTGTTCTTTGTTGAAGATGAAGGCCTTGGACAGTTTATTATACCGGGCACATCAACATTTCTTTGCTCAGTTACCACAGGAAACACTTCAAATCAAGGGATAGTACCAGGGATATCTCCTGTTTTTGAAAGCCTACTGTAAGGGGTTCGCCTACTATTTTCAGCTGTTTCTGCCTGTTTTGTCCATATCAAATTGAATTGCAGTAAATGTATTTTTCAGTTTTCACCCATGGTGGAAGGATGTTTGGTAGCATTGGTTTCTCCAAAGTTTCAATTTGGATGCGAATTCAATGTGTATGGTTTTATATTACCTTTAAGGATGGTTCTTTAAGGACTAACTCATGATCTTAACTTGAGGATGGAAGCTGGTGGGGATCATAAAAATTACTGTAAAAATAACTCTTTAAGATTTTTCTTAGTATATTGATTGAAGGTATGGAGTGCATGAATCATCACCATGAAATATGATGCTATGTATTAAAGTAAATTCTTTTATGCTCAAATCCAGGTGTGTATGCATATAGAGAGCCTTTACTGAGAAAGATAAGCTATACTTGCTGAAATCCCCTCTGAAAAATTTCTGGTGCATCTATTTTGATACTATTACATTCATTTACTTGTTAACCTTGACTTTCAGATTTAAGGGATAATGTCATACATGGGATTTTAGACTTCATAAACTGAAAGCAATTATGCATATAGATTGAAATGCATCTACAATCATATTTTGATACCTAGTTTCCATAACTGCAGTACATTAGATTTTTTGATTTCTAAGGACAAAGGGAAAGTGCTTAGTTATTTGAGATATTGTGGACCTGTTCTAAGCACAAAATAATGATAATGTGCAATCTTCTTTACAGGAGCTGTAACTAGAGCATATGCCGCAACTAATGTGATTTTCAGATATGATATTTCACTTGAAAACATTGTAACTCAAAGATGCTAATGCAGCACAGCATTCTTATGTCTACTGGAACACAGCTTGGTCACAGAAAACAGTAAAGAGCTCCTTGCCTACCGGATATGTACCTTGAGTCATGAAATGGAGATTGGTATCATTTCCAGATTTTTTTCAGGATAACCGAATCACATCAGGTTTGCCCTTTAACAAACTACATTGCTTGCTTTACAAGCCCCTATTTTTTTAACCGCTGATTAATATTATTCATAGTTTTTTGGAAGAAAATATAAAAATGCTAAAAATGTTTTAACTTGGATGTGTCTGTGGCTTGTTTCAAGTGTTTGTGGTAGCAAGTGGATGCAGCATCATGTGTGATTTTAGGCATATTTGGCCCATGCAATTTTGTGTTAATCTAAAAATTAAAAAAAATCACATTTTAAACTAAGGATAACCTTGGGACATTAAACATTATTTTTTTTCATCGCAATTGGCCTCTATTGATTGAATACAAACTCCAAGAGGTACTTGACCAATGCTTATCTAGACTACATAATCAATCAATATCTTTCCTATAGTAATTTTCTTTTCTTGCATAAAAGCATATGATAAAGAATCTTGCTTCGATGAGTAAATAAACTAATATGCTATAGCTGTTCAAATGCATAAGTAATCCCATTTCTAGTAAAATGGTCATTAATAAACATAATAAGCAAATGATATAAAGAATCTTGCTTGGACGAGTAAATAAACTAATATGTTATAGCTGTTCTAACGTATGAGTAATCCCATTTCTAGTAAAATGATCATTAAGTAATGAATATGCTTGAGAAAGGTTCGGGACCATTTTAAACAGATTTGAAGCGAAAGGTGCTTTAACTAAAACTGGTGTTCCCTAGCATGTTACATGTCAATAAAAGCTTGTCCGATTCTTGGAAAATATTAATCTTGGTTTTTTCGATGTTATGACCATAATTCTGTTTACTAGCAGTAGAAAATAATCTTATCGTTAGCATACAAGCTAGTACTTATACAATCAGCCAATTCAAAAATTTCCATCTATGTTTTCAGTAGTGTTGCAACTCTTCCACAACACTTTGTGGTGTTGCAGCCTTTGCTCATCTGAATATGCCTGTTCAAATCCACCATTACACTTCATTAGGATCCATCACATGATCACAGCTTCTTGGACCCTATAGTCCTCCAAGATATTCATCCAACTACAAGCCGGCCATCCACCTACTGTGATAGATGTTGCTTTGAACTTATAAAAACATACAAATATGGTTTGATAAATGCAATCATCTTAAACATGCATGCAATCTTACAAGCACTAATGTGTTTTGGGGTTTGAGAAGAGTTTGGTTATGTTGTTCCAACCTAAATGAAGATGTCTTAAGTCTTGAGTTTGGTTGTTTGAGTCCTAAAATCCGAAGTTCGTACTTGTGGTCAAGGAAGTGTTATTATTGTTCATTGGAGGACAGTTTGGATGAGATGGTCATGTACTGATATTTGAAGGAACCTAGTTTGTTTTAGTCATTCTTTTTCAAGATGTTAAAGGTGGTTTGAAGGTCCTAGCAGGATTTGGAACTCTGATTGCATGGTTGAGTGTTTGAGCTAAGACTTTTATGAAGGAAAATGTGTACTTGAGATGAGTGATCAAACAAGGACTGTTTTGAGTTTTGTTAAATGAGATTGAGAAAGTGAGGTTGTTTCTTCCTTTGATTGCATCAATTTGGTATTAGAGCTAGAAGGCTCTGGGAAAAGAGAGAGTGTTGGTTTTGTGTTGTGGTTGTGTGCAGGTTGAGAAGATAACTTGGTTGCTTCTAAGAGAAGGTAGAGTAAGTTAAGAGAAAGTGAAGCGAGGAGAGACTTGCTTAGAGACCACCTGAAAGATGGAGACATTGAAAAGACATTTGCAAGAAAATGAAGAGAGGAAAAAGAGAAAAAGACAAGAGAAGATGGACAGAGAAATGGCAACATTGAAGCAAGAGTTGAAGCAAGAGATGAGAAGATTGGAAGAAGAGTTCCAGGAGTCTATGATGAAGATGGAACAGTTGTATAGACAAGCATTCAGTTGGCACTTGACCATGAAGAGGAAAGTGGTATGGCCCATTTAGAAGATAGTCAGAAGGAGAAGAAGGCAATTGAGGAAGATAAAAGAGGAAGAAGAAACATTTGAGGATGTTGAAGAAGAATTCAAGGACGGAGATATTCCCAAGCATGAAGATGAAGAAGAAATGAAGAACCTGATTTCAAAGGAAGGAGATATTGAGTTGGTGTCAAGATTGGATGAAGAAATGATCAAGGATGAATTGGTATTGGAGACTTTCAAAGAATTGAAGACAAATGGAGGTGTTGTGGTAGAAGCTATATATCATTTCTTTGTTATGCTAATATTTTGGACAAGGAACAATTTGCAAATCAAGATGCAATAGATAGAAGGACAAAGTGTTGAGATGAACATTGAGAAGCAACAGAGTGTTGGTAAGCAAGATAGAGGACTGATTTGCATGGACAAAATGAAACCTAAGGTGAAGATGAAGATCAATGAGAGCAATTTCAAGGTGGACCAGAAGCAGAGCAAACAAAGGATGGAGATTTGTTGACAACTTCAAATTCAAGAGGGCTTGAAATTCATTTGGTTGGGAGTATGGTGCAAGACCACCTTGGCAAAGTCATGTTTCCATCTTGAAGGATGATCAACTTTGATGTTTCAACATTGCTCTAGGGTCATTTGAGTCATTTTTCATGTATTAGAATCATTAGGAGATGTCAAAACTAAGTTTTGTGTCAAAATGTAAAAGTTGTCCAAAAGTTGTAAAAGATGTCAATATATTCAAAAGTTGTCACAAATATGCAAAAGATGATGCAAACATAGAAGGTGAAAGGTTAGTTGTGTTCTAGGTCGGTAGAAGGTAGTTGGAAACTGAAAGGACATGTTGTAATGCCTTTAAAAGGCCTTGTAACCATTTTGGAAGGCGTGGGTATTTGAAATGGAATAATGAAAAGCACTGTATTTCTGTTATTTTCTTCAGATTTTTGTAGTTTTCTTGTAGTGTACGACCCAATACGAGTAGTACATTTCTTTTTGATTTAAAGTTAAAGTATATTCAATCACCTTCACCATCCGTTTTGTTTCATGCAAGTTGAAGTTATTGCCATTTTTTTCTAAATACAGTTAAAAACCTTGTTAGGGTTAACAACGACTTAAGAAATTGTGTTTCTTCCATTTTATCCGGTGAAAGCTCTCAATTTTTGAAGATACTCCTTGTTACATGTAGTTACATATTTCAAAGGTTAAAAATCATAAGGTAAAGGAAAATGTGTGGAGAGTTGAAGTTTCGACTGTAAAACTATGTCCCAGTCTGCTAAAAATAGAGTTTAAGAAGCCTAAGACCTAGGGTTTATAAAAATGGTTATAGAAATTGACATTTGATGATTTATTAAGCTTTAAGAGACCTAATTTGACATTTTCCTAGAGGTGGTTGGGAGAAATCAAGTCTGGAGATGGTTTATTCAATAAGCCTTATTAGCCATTGACCTAATTAGGCCTAAAAGATAATGTGGACACTCACGTTTGAACCTGTTTCTCTAAAGCAACCTCTACTAGTTTTTAGTTATGTTTTGTAAACCCTTAAAAGGTATCCAAAAAGTCCATTGCATTCATAAGAAGAGGTCTTTATTATAAGATATGCTTGACAATATATGGTTGGAGTACTACTAGCATTGAATTCAATATATGAAGGAAGCATGCTCCAAATGAATGGTATGTGTTTTGGGGTTTGAGAAGAGTTTGATTATGTTGTTCCAACCTAAATGAAGATGTCTTAAGTCTTGAGTTGGTTGTTTGAGTCTTGAAATCCAAATTTTGTACTTGTGGTCAAGAAAGTGTTATTATTGTTCATTGGAGGACGGTTTGGATGAGATGGTTATGTACTAATACTTGAAGGAACCTAGTTTGTTTTAGTCATTCTTTTTCAAGATGTTAAAGGTGGTTTGAAGGTCCTAGCAGGATTTGGAACTCTGATTGCATGGTTGAGTGTTTGAGCTAAGGGTTTTATGAAAGAAAATGTGTACTTGAGATGAGTGATCAAACAAGGACTATTTTGAGTTTTGTTAAATGAGATTGAAAAGTGTTGTGTCTTCCTTTGATTGCATTAGTCCCATCTCCTGACACTAGTTCTAGTGGGAGTTACGATGGTTATGATACTTATCATCCAACATAACCTTATAAGAATTGTCACTACCGACCATAATTTTGGTACAATATACCTCTTTTTTTCCTAACCAATTTACCCAATAATGTTAGAATGATTCTTTTTAACCTATTTTTTCAGGGCATTTTAGATCTATAAATAAGCATTTTTGAAGTATAATGGGCATCATTCAAATAGAGTCTTCATTGAGTCTTTAAAGTCTTAATAAGTCTACAGAGTTCTAGTTTGCAAATATTTGAGTATGCTCTACTCTTGTGCCATAGTGCGATCTGAGTATCAAAAAGAAGAGTTGCAAATATAAGTATGTATATTTTAGTGTATCTTGTAATGTTTTTCTTTCAGTCATATAAAGAGGTTGTACCATTTAATCGTCAACCTCCGCCACTATTTCTACCCACTTCCACCTAGCTGCGTGACCTCTGAGTCCAAATTTTACAAAAACTATTTTGGACTTTTAAATTTGGCGTAGGAACACCTTTGCAATCATGTAAATTCTTGAAAAGTGATCAATTTGGTGTCTTGACCTTGTAATAAGGTTAAATAAGTTATTTTGTACACTCTTAGGTCATTGTAAGGTCACTTGGTGTTTATTTGGTCCAAAAAGTGCAACAAATTGTAAAAGATGTAAAGTTGTCAACATAATTTGCAAAATTGTAAAAGTTGCACAAAAAGCAACATTAGGAATATGAAGGGTCACCTTGGTTTTGGAATTGATAGGTGGTTAGGAAGTAGTTAGAATTTTAGGAGTCAGTTGGAATGCCTTTAAAAAGGCTTGTGTATGTTGTATTTGGTGTAGGTGATTGAATTTTTGAATCAAATGATGGAAAAACTCTGATTTTATGCATATTTCCAAAAAAATCACTGTTTCCAGGCTTATGTACGATCTGTATGGAATGAGTAACGTGTAAAATTGGTTGTGAATGTTGATGTTGTCAATCACCTTCCCTATGACACAAGTTTCATGCAAATTGGTGGAGATATGAGTTAGTTATAATGATTTTTCTTTAATATGTCAAAACCCTTTGTTAGGGTAATCAGTGAATGAATAAATTGTCTTTTTATTTATTCGATGGAACCCACTAGTTTTTGGTAAGAATAGTCTTTAATGGATATTCCTTCATTCTTCTATGGCTTTGGGATAAAGGTATAAAGTTAAGGCATTGTAAATTTCAATTTTTTGACTGGAAATTTTGTGCACAGTCTGAGAACAGGGCAATAATGGAGGATACAACCTAGGGTTTGTATAAATGTGCATAGAAATGGACTTCCAATGATTTTGTAAGCTTTAACAAGTCAAGTGTCAAATGTTTGAAGCTTTTATTAAGAGAAAGGTGCCTGGAATCAATGGAACTAATAAGCCCTACGTGGGTTAATACCTAATTAGGCCTAAACACAGTCTGAGACAACAATTTTTCAAGCACTTACTCCAAAAGACCTATACCTCATTTTGTAACATGTTTTAAACAAGATTAATGGGAGTCTAAAAATATAGCTTGTTTGGATTTTCATTTTGTAGTTTGGAAGAAAAACTCTGACAAACCCTATGTCAGGACTACTAGCCTTTTGGTGACATATGGTGGTGAAGTTGTATATGGACATTTCTAACAGTTTTGAATGATCAATTGTGTTTAGTTAATCTTGTTAGATGCCTCTAATGGTGTATTGAAGGATCCTGGAACAATTTGGAACTTTGAGTGCAAAGTTGAGTGTTTGAACCAATTGGTTGAGAAGGAAAAGGTGAATGAGCAAACTATGAATGTTTGAATTTTAAGCAATTGTGAATGAGGTGATTGTTTTCTTCCTTTGTTTGGCATCAAAATTGAATATTCTTAAGGATATTGTTTAATATTTTCACTTAGAAACTTATTCAAAAAAAATTCCATCCACATTTGAAAATAAAGTATATGCAAAACACTCAAATTCGGGCAAATGGCAATTAAAAATTCCAAATAGCTTTTACTTCTAAAAAGTATATTTTTTAAATTTTAAACTATTTTGAGTGTGATTTTAGTTATGAAAGCTACATTTATTTTCTATATTTTTTTAGACATTTATTTCTAAACATTTTTATACTTATATTATTTATTCTATAAATATGTTTGAAAAGAATGTAACTACTAAATTTTTCTTATTTGTTCATACTAAAAATGTGACTTAAATTACGTTATTAAAAAAAACGCTATTCAATGCAAATACATCTATCATGTCTTAATGAATTTTATATCTTTCAACATTTGATGTCAAATTGAAACAATTTTGAATGAAATGAAATTACAATTTTAAGATAGACAACATAAATAAACAAAATAAAGTGACAATCTAACACCTACCAAACTAAACCAACTCCATTGGTTTACTCTATACCGTCATCTCAAAAGGATTTGGTGAACATTGTTATAACCAAACAATAGACAACTTTATACCATAAATCAACTCCAGGAATTGGTGATCATTGTTATGACCTTATAATACATAACTTCATACCACACATCATCACATCATCTCATTAGTCACCTTATTGCAATGTGGGGATTTGAACTTAACTCATCTTCATTACCAATGCACTGTTTTAACATTACATGAGGAACCCTTGGAGAAGCATGTGAGGCCCAACCCCGTCTATAAATTGTGACACCTTGATAAGTTCAATTATTCTTTATTGGTGAATAATTCAAGATGATTTAACCTGATTTCATGTTTGATATTTTGATTTTCTTATGAACTAGTTTAAATGATCATTTTGATAAATTCTCTTTAGTAAATAAAAATGGGAAACTGTTAAGAATGAATGTGATTAGATAATATTTAGATTCTTGAACAAGTATCATATGAATAATACACTTAGATTGATATGAGCTAAAGGATTTTGTGTACCTACCATTGGTTTGAATCTCGCTAATAAGTTTCATGTTACTTGGAAAATGATAATCGTTAGGAACAAAGGAGGACTTTGAAGTTTAGGAAGAAGTTTCTAGAAGGATCACTAGCCAAGCACCATTGAGGTAAATTTAAATGATAGCTCTAATTAATGAGGAGTATACCTAAGGTAGGATAATTTGAGGAAAAAGAATAAAAATTAGATATCAAATTGCATGATGAATTTAATTAGAGGAATGAGTGTCCATGAGTGAATTTAGTAGTGAAAATAAATTATTTAGTTAAGGTTAGGGTTTCATTATTATTTCATGCATGCTAAAAATTTCCATTTTCATAAGGAAAAGAAATTAATATATATATATGTATTATGATTTACTAACTATTCAATTTGATCTCATTGATGTTTGTAACAGGTATTTATTATATTTCTAACTAACGTGTATATGGAAAAATACATGTGAGAGTAATGTCAAGGGTAAAAGGGAGAACCATCAAGACCCAAGTTAAATATTTATATTTTGAAGTTTTAAATTTTGACCCTATGACTTAGGAGGTAGTTAGGGTTTTGTGTAAGCTTAAATTATGTTTAAGGTTTTAATGATAAGTAACTTAGTGTAAGCATGTTTTGTGGAGCTTTATTAAATCAAGTGAAGTGATTAAGGGTGTAAGTATAATTAGGGTTTTGCAATCTTTAGTTAGGTCTTGAATTTCGAATTAGCCTTTAAAGTGGTCATTTTAGGGTGTTGTTTGGTCAATTTTATTGATATTAGTGCAAAAATAGACCCCTAGGGCCTATACCTATGAAAGGGGACCCTTTGGACATATGACTTTGTATTTGGGGCATGATATGACCCTTCAAAAGTCCACTTGAAAGAGTGACGAATTTGAGTTTTTGGGAGTTGGGAGAGATGACTTGTCACTCTCCCATCTCACTCCCCAAAGTTCATTAATGAACTTGGGAAGAGCATCAAGGCATTCACATGTGTGAAGCCACCTTGTAAGAGATGTTGGGTAGAGTGTCATTGTACATTCCCCATCTCCCCAAAAGTCTCACACATGTGTGAGAACTTGTGGGGATATGTGTTGAAAGATCAAATGAGAGAGTGACAAATGTCTCTCTCTCATTCAAGTGAATTCAAGTTGAATTCCTATATACTTGGATGGAAAAAAGGAAATTGATGTTACCCACTTCTCCTCTTGGAGAATTATTGTTTTGGGATTGAGAATTTGGGGGTAAAGAAGAGAAAGAAAGTTGGAAGGGAGCAAGGAGCTCTCAATGCAAAGGAGGTTATCAAGGAACAAAATTGTGGAGATAAGTTATTCTCCTCATTGTTATTAAATTTGTTTAAGTAGGAAATTTGTTGTAGCTTTCAAAACAAGTTAGGGAAGAAACCAAGTTTTTTTTTTTGTGTAGGAAAATTTAAAGTGTGTTTGGTGAATGAATAGATGGAAAATCAAAGATAAACTATTCTTGTTAGTCTTCCTACCAAGATCATTGGTAGTCACTTAGTTCTTGCTTGGGGGTATGGCTAGAGCCCACGGGGCTTCATGATGCCATTAAGGTAGGGTGGAGAGCAAGCCTTATTTCGTGTGTTATTCATTGCATTCCTAAGTATTGGTTGTAATATCAAGGGATACTATATTGTTTAAATGAAAAGAACAAGTTTTCACTCTTCAACATGTAAACCATTTATTGCACAGATATTAATGTAGCATTGTATGTTTAAAGAATGTATTCAACATCTTGTTATGAAGAATAAAAGAATGGGATTGAGCAAGTTGCATCCTTTGGTATGTTATTTGAAATTTCATAGTTGTATTTAAAAAAAAATAGAATAGAACAAGTTGTAATCATTGGTATGATTTTATTTTTTTTTGCATTTATGTTATTTGTAGTAAGGAGAGTTCAAGTAAAAGGGTTTTCATTAAAAAAAAAAGAGAGGGGAAAGCCGCACCATCTATATGCATTAAAATAAATGTTTTATTTTATATAATATTAGAAGTGATATGTTATGAAATGAAAAGATATTATAAATAGGAGAGACATATTCTTTCATTATTAATGATATATTTATTTGATTTTAAGAAAAGAAAAAAGAAAAAAGAGGAACCAGTGGCTATTTAGTTGGAAAAGTAATGGAACATATAGTTTAGTATAAAGATAAATATAGCAAGTTGTAAATATAAAGTTATCTGCATGTATTAAGTGGTTATAATGTAGAGTTAATGTGACATTATCCATGAATATCTTTATATGGTTAAGATTCATTCCATATCAAGTTCATTTCAATTTTGTGCATAAATTTTAAATATATTCCACCTCAATAACAAGTACCTCAAGAATATATATAAAATACATTTTATATGTATGTTTTATTGGACAAAAAAGGGGGCAAAGCATTTCCTTTAGCAGTATAAAATCTGGGTTATACAATGAATATGTATTTTTAAATATCCATATGTCTTCTTTTAAACACTTTATAATATGCATACTCCTTACATATAATATAATAGGTTTTTCAATATATATACATGTAGGCATATGATAGGTATAATAGACATTTTGTATTATAAAACAATAAATGTATCTTATATAGACTAAATATTTATATTTGAAAAAAATCTATATAAAAATATGTATTGAAAGTTTTAATTTATTTAAATTTTAAATATACACAAAAATATAATAATAATATATGTTTGGCCCCTGCAGAGGGTGCAACCCAGCAGAGCCACCACCCTCTATGGAGAGGCAAGGCCTCTGCTGCTCCCGCGGCCAACATGTTGAGCCTATTAAAAAAAAGAGTATGAAAATAAATATAAATCTTATATTTGTGTTCAATAGATTTTTAAAAAATAAAAATAAATAAATAGAAGAAATAAAATCTGCCTGTGTATAAATAAATAAATCAATCAACATTATAATTATTGATTTTGTTAAAATAATTATAGTGTTAATTTAATTAATATAATTATCATGCAAATTAATATTTTTGTTGATATAAATGTAAACATAAATACTATTTATATTAATATTGTATAATAAAAATGTTAACATGCATACAAGAGTTAATACTACAATGCATATTTATCTCTTCAATTGAATAATGTTGATATAGGATCATTATCAAGTTGACATTGAAAGAAATTAAAAAAAAAAAATAGTGATAGTCATATTTTATAGAGAAATATATTGAGATTCAAATGGGTAATAACCTATGTTCAATTGAGGTTTAAATATAAATAAGTTTATAGAAATTATAACAATTTGAGAAATGGACAAGTGCATTGTTATAAATTAAATTATTTATCACATTAATAATATAACATTGAGAGTAATATCAATACTAATCATTCTTCCTATGATCAATAATAAATAATGGAATTATGTTTGTATCTTGGTATAGCCAAAATAAAATAAATAAACAAATATCTTTAATGAAAGTGTTTGGCTGGAAAAGCAAAATAAAATGGAAAGTTTATATAAATTTCTATTTTACTGTTATATTCAAAAGGATCTTAATATCTATCAAATTTAAATATTTGAAGTAATAATTAAATAGAGGTTTTTATATTTTATTTCATCCATTATTTTATATACCTTGTTGATAGATTTAATAATCTATCAATATAGATAAAAAAGTAAGAGATGCCAAAATTTAGAACTAATCCATTAAATAAGGTTGTAGAAATAAAAAAATCTTGGCATGGAGATTTAGATTAGGTTCATTATTTTATTATTATTTAAAAGGGAAAAAAAAAAAATTGTTAGATTTTTCTAGCGAAAATTATGGGCATGACAAAGCATTAAAAAGCATTTGACCAAAGCATGTTACATTAGATTTATATATAGGAATCATAGTCATAGTATGTGTATGTTAGGAAAAGGAACTTGATAGTATGAATGAGATCCTTAAGATGCAAAGCAAAGTGATTACATATATGAGATTCTTTAGATGTAAAGCAAAGTGATTAGATTTGAAAGTCATTGTATAGCAATGACATTGCACAAACACAATATTGAAATTCAAAACCAAATAAGATGCATATAACATGATTTAGCTAGAATACCAATGCATTTCTCAAGTCATGAGAGATGTGACAATCACACATAACTCAATGGTCCATAAATGGATTAAAAATGAGTTAGTCACACTATGACTCAAAGGCAAAAGAAGTTGCAACTTGAGGTACACTATCAATGAAGGAAGCAAGTGTTATAGGGCACAACACACAAGTGTTTTGGGCTTCTATATGAAATTTACAATTCTATCAAGAAGTAATCACACAACCACTAGTTCCAGAAAGTGAAATTTCCACAATCATCAAGGTAATTATGAAGCCTTCAATCTATTGCAAGTTGCAACTTCATCCTACACCAAAAAATGCCTTGTGACCTTCCAAATTCTATAATTTTCCTCTCCTAGGTGTCTTTTCAACTTCCACTTAGGCTTAGAGGAAGTGTAATTGTAAACTTGAAAAAAGAAATGAGAGAATTAGAGGAAGCATCCGAGTAATGTATAGATTCAATTCTCAGCCATAGAACGAGTATTTTTTATTACAAGTAGGTTGTACCAAAACAGAGTGAAGTGAGGGAAGTATTGACTAATCTTAGCAGCCAAACACTATGTTCTTGTTTTTTGTACGCTCCAAACATCTAAGATTGTATTTGGATTGGAAAGACTGGATGAGACCTTTAGACCTCACTCTTGTTAGAGTTTTCTCTCGGAATTCAGGTTCTCTAGGATAAATCCTTGTGTCTTTGCTTTTTGTGTGGCTTGCTCCTGTTCCTTCATGTTCAATTAAAAATTTAATTGTTTTAATATTTTCCATTACTCAATTTATATCTGCAATTGACAAGCTACGTATGGAATATCCATCTTGGATTACAAATCAGGTAGTATTAGAGCAATTGTATCCATTGGTGGAAAGTTGTTGACTGATTCTATGAGTTGATGCCCACAAAACAGTTTGAGGAATAGTCGTTTCCTTTTCAAAGAAAACTTGATTCTTGTAATTGGAAGAAAGATCTGACAAGCATGGAAAGAGACAAAAAATATTTTGATGGGGAACCAAGGTTCCTCAAGCTAGAAGTTGATGTAGCAAGCATAACGAAGTCAATGGAGACATTGATAGAGGCTCTCATGAAAAAGTTGTGCTAATTGGAAGACACCATGAGCAAGGGGAAACCAGGCTCTAAAGAAGAAGAAGAGCAATCTCATGGAAGAAAAAGGTTACCAAAGACACCTTGGTTCAAGACTGAAGCAAAGACTGAAATCTGCCATATGGAGAGGTAAATGCAGAAAAGTTTGATCATTGGTTGGCACAATTGGAGGTATATTTCGGTATTCATATTCTTAGCATAAAACAAATTTTATTTGCTAAATTAAGAATGGTAAAAGCATGTTTTAAATTTGTTCAAAAGTTTTTTTTACATTCTTTGCTTTGAGAAAACAACCTCCGATTAGTTCATGGAAACCCTTTCAAAAACTTGATGAAGAAACAGTTTTATCCAAACTATCAAAAAAATCTATGGAAAGGTTATTTTTGAAACAGTAAGAAAGACAAAGTATGATGAACTACCCTTGTAAATTTAGAAGAAGATTTGTCCAAACGTACATCTAGAAGCTTACAATGAAGTAATCAACCAGCTTAACAAATGTGTGGTTTGCATAAGCTTAGTAAGTAAGCAATGAACTCTTTTCGGAACCATATAATACTAGTTAAGACCTTGTGTGAATAAAATACCATTGATATTTATTCCAAAAGTTACAAATCTACTTGGATCACGTGGAAAATGAATGAGTCAGACACCTTTCTCAAGAATAAGGAAAAGATGTTTCTCGTGGCCTTGCAATATACATCACAAGGTTATAGATGACTTGCTCCATGGTAGAGTATTTTACTATTTAACAACAATGCAAGTTGGTATATTAGATCACCAATGTGTCTAGACAAACCATAAACAGTTGTTAAGGCATAATAATTGTATGAAAGCTTGAGAAACAAGAGTTTTCCTTTGAGATAATGTACAAGTATTGAGGAGCACATACTTGCAAATGAAGAGGTATGAATAGTTCTACATACCTTTATAAAATTATTAGTAAAGGTTGGATATTAAAAAATTTAAGATTCCAAAGGTCAAACTCAAACAAATATTATGGGGATACATGATGATTTGATTGCAACTTCTCAATTCCCAAATAGTTGAGGTCACTTGAGAACTTAATAATAATTCAACCCACTTCTAGAAATAGCTTGATGTTTGTCAAGAGTTTATGAACAATCACGTTTGAACCGCCAAAGTCCAAAGTCCATCACTTCCGAGGTTGGTCATTTTGAGAGGGAATCTAGAATCAAGTAGAGTTGCATACAAAATAAAAGAGCAAATTTCAGCCTTGAGAAATGAGAGCATTCAAGATCTAATATGTTTTTTTCTTGTCATATGGAAAATAAATCTCAAGATGATGTTTGGTTTGTTGACTCAGGATGCTCCAATCGTATGACAGGCAACAAGGACTCATTTGTCAAAATTTATGAAACAAAGAGAAGTTAAGTGAAGCTTGGAGAAAATAAGGTAGTAGTTATTGGAAAAGGTATTTTGGCTATACAAACCAAGCACAGTGAGGTAAAAGAAATTCAAGATACTCTTATTTTCTGATCCTAAGAATAATCTTCTAAATGTAGGTCAATTGTCACTAGATAAAGCCCTGAATATCTTCACCAAACAAAAGCTGAGAATGAAAAATCAATAAAATAGTTGATAGCTATGAAAGAAGGCAAGTTCAAAGTCAAGATCCCATGACATATAGAGACACCAAAACACCCATGAAAAATTCATGACTACTAGGTCCAATGACTATCACATACACAACACAAACTACAACTCTTCAGTGCATTCTGGTTGTGGAGTAGAAAACAGAGAGAGAAAAGTATACCTAGCTAGGTGCAACAAGAATTTCATCTGCAATAAAGAAGCTCAAAAGCTCAAAGTAGTTCCTTCTTTTTGTCGTATCCATTCAGCAATTAGTTTACAATTGAACTTTCAAATGGCAGATAGTTGTAACAATTCAATGATAATTACCCTCTATTGCAACAATAAGCCTCTTTTTCTAAGAAACCTTACACAACAATAAAGTTGAAAAGTGCCACTAAAGAAATGGTTGAAAATACCATGACAAAGCTCATGGAAAGATTCATACATGATAAGCACTATAGAGAAAGAAGAAAATGATAAGTAGAAGAAAGAACAATTCGTCGTTAAAAACTAAAAAAAATAGAAACTAATTTTAAAGTTGTATTAAAATCTCTAAATCTGAATTTTATTCCTAAATCTATTAGGAAAACTCTATCATGATAAAAAAAAAAAAGCATTGAAAAGAAATGCACGCATGATGCTAAATAATCTTACATTTAAAGCCACAAAAATCATAGAGATAATTCAAATATAACATGGCTGGAACCTTGCCTATAACAGTTTCACAGTGGTTGAATCAGTGGCTTCTTCAATTCTATTTGATATGTCCTTGCCAGAAAATATTAAAACCCTCGTATTGCAGAGATTGCAACGACAGAGTCTCTGCAATTTGACAGTTGTATTATGTGCCCAAGTTGAAGGAACTCCTACCAGCTCCTTCCGCCTGCTATAAAATGATTCATTTAGATTTCTCGATGAGGCTTGCATGTTTTGCAAATTCTCCCCCTCAGCTCCTCCTGAGAATACACATAGCAAAAATTACCCTTTGTTAAAGGTGCCAGAAGCAAAAGTATAGAAGAAAATTTGTTTAGAAAAAAAACACAGGTGTTTATTGCATGCAACGACTTCTACCCTAATTGCCAACTATCCAATCCATCTGATAGTTTAAAGATCCTACTTTGGAATTTGTGCGCTCTCTACTCTTGGTAGCTGCAAATACACCTACAGGCCATTTGCAGCTCCAATCAGGGGCGGCCAAAACAGTGTC
>VDFB02076148.1:0-22610 GCA_007258455.2 Sequoia sempervirens
GAATCAAGGTAGCAGTCTAGCCACATTAAATAAGAGAAACCATATCATAGAGCATTTCCAAGTACCATGCTACACAATGATATGCAATTGATGATGTCAAGTGTGGAAACACGATTCTAACACATCAAATGGTGTTGAAAACGGATTACCCTAGCTCTCATTATGTTGATTCAAAGAATGGTTACATTATGAGTTTGTGAAAAGATGATAACTATATACTAATGTGTAAAAGTAAAAAGAGATGAAAGGAGATTGAAAGAAGTAGATGAAAGTAATTTGTCACTTAGTAATCATTTTACCTTCTTGTAGCTGGAAAGTGACTAGTGAAAGAAGAACATGTTGAGCAAATAGGATTATGGACCTTCGCGGCTGGATGATCTTCATGAGTAGGTGGCGTGCGATGAGCTACATCATGAGGTGAGTCAATTCTGAAACTTTTGTCTTGTGATTTTGTAATATTTTAATGATTTTTAGGCAAGGATAGGTTAATTTAGGGTTGGAAAAAAAGTTCACAAAGTGTCCCTTTTGTTTGCAAAGTGTCTCGTTTCTTCGTGAAGTGTCCCATTTCTTCGCAAAGTGTCCCATTTCTTTGCAAAATGTTTGAAAAGGGTTCTAAAGTGTCTTGGGCCATTAGAAAAGCACACTAGATTGACTTTAGCACACTTGCTTGATGAATTATGTGAAAATTGAAGAAATTAGATGAACTATAGCATTTTGTGATGATTTTGATAGGTTCCCGCCTGGTCGCGATAGCGACTAGGGGGAAGATAGCTTACATTCTTGAGAGATTATCCACCAACACTATTAACAGAAAAGGTAGAGCATTTACAGTCAGTGGGTATCTATTGGGCATATCTTATGCCACTTATGAGATACCATGACGCCATGCTTATGGCTCTATGTGAGCGTTGGGATGCTGATACTTGTACCTTTCATCTTCCCATTGGGGAAATGATGATCACTCTTGAGGACATACACCACATCCTCCGAGTTCCTATTCAGGGAGGGCAGGTATATTTCTAGGGGGATCAGTCATTCTGGGAGAAGAAGAGAGACATGCAATACTATTTAGATGGACTTGTACATGATGAGGGGGTTAGAGCATGGATCGAGCTTCCCATGTTGTTGTATTCATGAGCTCCAGTGGTTAGACAAATTATGATGCACACAGTGGCACTGGTTCTCAATCTAGATGGACGAGTGGCACACTTAGATGGAGGAATGGTACTCTTGATTCAAGGGATGTACGAGCAGAGGATAGTCTATGGTTAGGGCCATTGCATTCTAGCACACTTGTATTATGATCTTGGTTAGTTTGTGTTTTGAGAGATCGATAGTATGGTCCATTGTATGCTTCTATAGGTATGGTTCCTTGAGCATATCACATGTACTAGACTGTCGGATACCTTTGTACTGTGGCTATGGGTTACCAATGGGCATTCCAACTATCCTTTGTGGCTTGTGTGATGCGAGATTTACAATTTTGGAGGTGAGATTTGGTAGAACGGAGGATGGGGATCCTTTGAGACCTTATCCTAAATTCTTTCACGGTGGCTAAGATCTCATAAGATGATTGAGAGGATGAAAATGGATAGAGTATCTAGTAGGGAGAGCATGACTATATTTAGCCGCAACCATTCTACTACAGGTGGAATCATGTGACGATTTGGACAGAGTAACACCTGGGGCATGCCCCTTCATTAGATTGATTGGTCGCGAGTGCCTAGAGGCTAGGTGACATTGTTGACTAGTAGATCATGTTTGTGAAATTGATTCCCTATAGTTGGTCATGACTAGCCACCGGCATTGACGTGATGATCTGGTAGCAAGATGAGCACAAGGAGTCCTTGGTCATATCACGGGACCGACTCTATGTTCCCCAATAGTTTCTATAGATAGGTGTCTGGGACCAACACTAGATAGGGGTGATGAGCAGGAGGGAGAGGAGGTATAGGCTGACAGCTGGAATATTTTACAGATGTGCTATGGAGTAGGGTGCCCGGGTCAGGGGCTAATCTTGTTACTTGAGAGGATGATGAGGACAAGGAGGATTATGTGGAGGATGATTACTACGAGGAGGAGCCACCCCTTCAAGTGAGGGTGATGAGGTAGCTATTGAGGATTGGTACGAGCATGGAGAGTCCTCACATACTTATAGGACCAAATCACAGACAGTAGCTATAGTAGACATCAACACTCAGAGTTAGAGAGAGGCTATCACATCTTTAATGCCCCCCAAAGAGGATCAGGTTGACATTCCTCATGCATTTGGAGACATAGGTGATGATAGTTGATTTTACACATGTCCTTTAGTGATTTACGCTCGAGTTTTATATATATATATACCATGATGATGTGTTACTGATTATGTACTTTGTCTACCTTGTAGAAGCGATGAGAGACTGGCGAGAGTTCTATCGTCAGAATACCATAGAGATAGTGCCAACATCCATCGATGAGGATGAGATGGATCCTGAATATGTGCCCCCACTGATTGTGGAGGAAGAGCTAGAGTCACTCATAACTTTTGTGAGGCTACAGGTAGTGTACGAGAGTGTGAGGAGGTGACTTCGCTGAGCTAAGAGTGCACTACAGTCAACACAGTCCTCAATAGAGGTAGAGAGACTGTAGGCAGAGTTGGCACAGACATGAGTGGAGAGGGATTAGATGGAAAAGGAGTGGCTTGTAGCTGTTGGTAAACTACAGGGTCTGGAGTATACACTTAGACTTGATAGTTCAATATCACGGTCACACATGACCATCTCTCAATGCCCACACAGGGGCAGGATCACGGTACTAGTCACATAGAATTTAAACTATAATGCTTTACTATTATCATACTATTAGAAGAAGCTGGGAGTAGCCTGCAATGCAAATGTGTGGCATTAATGGGTTCCATAAGGGGTGTTCCATCAATCTTCTTTAAAAGATAAGTAGCAGACGCATAACTAGTATCAACTATATAAGGTCCCAACCAATTAGGGCTAAACTTATCCTTTTCTTCGTTATCAGGACTAACATTTCATTGATTTTCAATAAGAACAAAATATCCCTTAGAAAATGATTGAGGGATAATGTGAATGTTGTGTTTTCATTGTAATTGTTTGATATGAGCTTGGAGATGTTCAGGTGTTAATACACTTTTCATCCAAGCATCTCAAGTTGATGAAATCATTGATCTTTGTAAGTGTTGACCATCATCAAAGATATCTCAGAGAGCAACTCACAAAGTAGGATTTTCTAACTCCAAGGGCATGATCAAATCAATTCCATAAACAAGGCTATAAGGGGTATTTCCTATGGATGATCGAACATTAGTTCTATAAGCCCAAAGCACATAGGATAGTTGCGTATGCCAATCTTTATGATGCTTGGTGATAGTTTTCTTAAGGATTTGTTCAAGAAGCTTATTAGAATTTTTCAGTTTGTCCATTGGATTGCAGATAATACGGTGTAGAAAAGCGATGTTGAATGTTGAATGTTTTAAGAAATTGGTGAACTTCATTATTATTAAACGGAGTGCCATTTTCTAAAACAATGGTGGACGAGAGTCCAAAGCGAGCAATTATGTGATCCAAAATGAAATGACAAATTGCTTCAGCAGTTGTAGAACAAAGGGGAATCGCTTCCACCCATTTTGTAAAATAGTCTGTTGTAGTTATGATAAATGTATGTCCATTAGAAGAAGGTGGTGAAATTTTTCCAATAAGATCGAACCCCCATACTGAAAACAAACAAATAGAAACATTGGCTCGAAGCTCAATAGTAGGAGCATGGATCAAATTTCTATGCTCTTGGTATTTGTGACATCGTTTAATGTAGGTGAAACAATCTTTCTCCATATGTCTCCAATAATAACCCATACAAATAAGTTTTTACACTAACGAGTGACCACCAAAATAACCACCAGAAACACCAGCATGAGCTTGTTTGAGAGTTAAAGGGCTTTCAGAATCATGAAGACATCGTAATAGGAGACCATAAAAAGTTCTTCTATACAAGGCATTTGCAAGGATCACATACTTAACTGCGAGTTTACGTAAACACTTTCTAGTATTCGTTGTGGTAGGCTTAGGAATGGTGCCATCTTGTAAATAGTTATATATTATATCGTACCATTCACATGAAGCATCCCTAGTTATTGCCAAAATGTCTGCTAACGAAGTATCAATGGAAGGTTTGGTGATGGGATGGATAATAAAGGTGAAATCGGTCGAAGGGTCAAGCGGGGATATGAGAGAAGCTGCACTCACCATTGCATCTACATGTTGGTTATCTTCACGTGGGATGTTATCAATGGTGAATGAGTCAAAATTTTCTAGTAGTCTCATTGTTAGATCCTTATATTTTAATAGTTTTTCATGTTTAGTTTGATATGCTCCATTAATTTGTTTAATGAACAATTGTGAATCGCCAAAGATCTTGATATGTTTAAGATTTAAAGATATAGCAGCTTGTAAACCTACGATCAAATCCTTGTACTCAAGTGTATTATTTGTGCGTAGGAAATTTAATCGATAGGATAAGGGAATAGGTTTTCTAGCAGGTGGAATGAGAATCACTCTAGCACCGAAACCTATTCTACACTTAGATCCATTGAAAAATAACTCCCATGGTTTAATGTCAGCGGTTAAGACATGATCATTAGGAAAAGAATCAGGATTAGGTAAAGCAAAGGGGGAAGGAGCATCAGCTAAGTGATCAGTTAAGGCTTGGCCTTTAATTGCTTTTTGTGAAACAAATTTAAGATCAAACTCAGTTAACAACATCACCCACTTAGCTAAGCATCCTGAGAGATTTTTTTTGTTGAAAATATATCTAAGAGGATAAAATTTTGTGATTACTTGTATTTCAACATTTAGTAAATAATGTCACAACTTACTAGTAGTGAATACAAGAGCCAAACATTATTTTTCAATTGGTGAGTATCATGTTTCATAATCAATTAAGGTATGACTAATGTAATAAATAGGGTGTTCTCTATCATGATCGTCGTTTTGAGCCAACAATGCTGCAAGAACATGGGCTGATGTGGTGACGTACGAGATAAATGGTCTATGTGGCATAGGTGTATGTGCAAGATCATCATGGAAAAAACAAGCCCTTAAGTGGCAAAAAATTTAGAAAAAACAAAATTAGGAAACTTGATGTAAAAGTTTGAATAAGTTATCTATATTATTTCAAAAATATGTAAAGAATAGAATATGTAGAAATTGAATATAGTTTCAACTTCTAGGATTTATTTAAAATAAATAAATAAATTTGGTGAAAATTTGAAGAATTTCAATCACGATTATTCAATGCAGAGTTGTACTTAAATTTAGGGGGAAAAATAAGTAGTTGTTTGTCCGTACCCTAACCACAATAAAATGATAATATTTTTTTATAGATTTTAGATATAAGTAGATGACTCATGTCTGATGATCATATTTTAATAATTTTTCCAAGTAAATAATTAATTACTTAATTTTTTATTATAAATTTAAAAAAAATGTAAAAACCATTCTATTAAACCACCTTAACTTAAAGTTCAAAACTTCATGAAATTCATTTTTTTTTTAATCCCTATAGTATGTAAAAACATAGAATGTGACACATGTTTAAATTCAAAAAATGTGATACTATTTGAAAGCTATAGATGTTTTTCAATCGGCCTATTAATCAAGACTTTAGTCATAATTTAAATAGAAAATTAATAATAATTATTTATTAAATTCAAAGTAAAGCATAATTTATATTGGTGGAAAGCTGAGAATCTCATTTAAAAACCTTTTTCATTTCATCAATTTTGGGTAAAAAAAAATCATTAGCCACATAGGCCATCATATCACTTACATATTGCCACTTTTTGGCCCATCATGATCCTGCACATACCCATAGCAGGTTGTAAAATGGGTGGAGTGACTAGATATTCCTTGGGACTCTCAAAAGCCTATTTACAATCATCATCCCAATCAAAAGGTATACCCTTTTTAAGAAGATGCATGAAAGGTAATGTGCGATCAGCTAAAGAGGCAACAAAATGGTGAATAGCTTGAATTCATCCTTGTAATGTTTGCAATTGAGAAATATTCCTAGGAGGTGGCATGTTAATAATTGCATCAATTTTCTTTGTATCCACCTCAATTCCTCTTTGAGAGATGACAAAACCCAAATTTTTACCACTATCTATGCCAAAGACACACTTTTTCAAATTTATGCGCATGTTGTATTTGCATATTCATTCGAAGATTGTGCGAAGGATGTTCACATTGTCTTGTCATGTTAATGATTTTTCTAGGATATCGTTGACATAATCTTCAAGAATTTTGTGAATGTAATCATGAAATATTAATTTCATTGCACGTTGATAAGTTGCGCCAACATTCTTTAGGCCGAAAGGCATCACAACCCAACAAAATGTTCCCCAAACAGTTGCAAATGCATTTTTGTATTGATCTTGAGGGTTATTAAGGATTTGATTATAACCATAAAATCCATCCATGAATGACAATAAAGCATGTCTAGCAGTTGAATCCACGATCATGTCTATATTAGGAAGCAAAAAATTGTCTTTTAAAGAGGCTTTATTCAAGTCTCAAAAATCCGTGCATACTCTAATATGATTATTGGGTTTTGCATCTGTGACAATATTTGAGATCCAAGGAGAATAATCAATAGGTCTAATAAGGCCCGCATCAAGAAGTTTTTCAAGTTCCTCTTTAACATGCAAGGCTATGTTAGAATGAATTTTTTGGATCTTTTGATGAATGGGTTTAGCATTTTCAGCAAGGACAATGTTGTGCATCACAATTTTTTGATCAATTCCTGGCATATCAAAATATTTCCAAGCAAAAATTTCAAGAAAATCATGAAGTAAAGCAGTAGTATCTTCTTTTTCTTCATCATCAAGGCACTTCCCAATCTTAATAACTTTATCTAAATATCATTGATGTTCATTGGCACATCAATTGTATCTCCTAAAGTGAGTGCATTGGATTTAGGACTTTTAGATTCAAAGAGCTCTTCATTGATATCACTTGCTTCTTGCTCAATAACATTCATGACACAAGAAATGTTTTTCATGTAATTATGTGAGGATGAGGTATCATAAACACCTAAGATGTGTTTCAGAGCCTCATCACTATCAACATACGTCCATGAAGGTAGTAAGGTTATATCAAGCAACTTAGGATGTTTGATTGTAAGTTTGTGTTGTGGGTGACATGTTATAACATTAATGTTCAAGGATGGTCTTTGAGTAGCTTTAGTCATTTTAGAAAAAGAGTAGCCCAATCCAGTTTTCATTTCTTGCATAGTATGTTCAATAGGGACAAAAATACCTTGCTCATGTTTTCCACATCCTTTTCCAATATAGCCTAATTGTTTGACAAACTTATAGCCTTTTCCATAAATTTGTTTCATTTCACGTGGATTAGGCGGGGCTTGATAATCTATCTCGTCAATTTTTTTTGTGTATGTCGCATTGTCGTCCAAATTATAGGAGATAGATGTTTGAGGAGATTATTTAGAATTTTGAGTGGACATAATTATTGGTTGATCTTGTTTCTCATCTTTCTTTTGCATGAGTATGTATTCACCCATAAATGAGGGTGTGAATTCTAAGGTTCCCCAATTGTCACCAAATAATTTAGAAACCGATTCATTACCATTAAGCTCAATTTGAAGAGGGTCTATATTGGATGTTGGAATTAATGTTTTCAAAGGACTTGTAACCCCTTTTTCAAGGTGCAAGCAACTTTTAGTCTTAGGATCTATTTCAGTTTGATAAATACAATCATTATAGACATATTTCATGATACAATGAAGGGTTGAAGGTACTGCATTCATCTCATGAATCCATGGTTGGCCTAAAATAAGATTATACAAAAGACCATAAGGCATGACATGGATAGGAGTTTGCAAAGTAACCATTCCAACCATAATAGGAAAAGTAATTAACCCAAGTGGTTGCTTTGTTGTATTATCAAATCCTCGAATGGAGACAAAATCAAGGGTGATTTGTGACCTATCAACAACTAATCGATCAAGGAGACTTATACTACACACATTAAGGGCATAACCATTATCTATGAGGGTGTGCTTGATGCCAAAGTGATTGAATTGAGCAATTATCATAAAAGCATCATGTTGATTACACAACTTTAAAGGAGGGAGCTCATGTTGGTGAAAGGTAATGTCAAGATTCTTTTTATGGATTAGAGTTGCCACATCATTTGGAATGGTGCCAGGAGGAATTGTGATTTACGTAAGAATGGTTTGAAGAATATTGTGATAATTTGGTGAGTTTTGAAGCAAATCCAAAAGGGAAATTTTGACAGGAGTATTCTTTAGTTGTTCAACAAGATTATACTCCTTTGTGTGTGGGTTGTAACAAGGAGCACTAGGAGGATTTTGTAAAGGTAAAGAGGGTGGGGTTGGTTGTGGTGGTTGTGAGTTGTTTCAGGTGTTATATGTATGAGCAACAATATGATTACTAGGTTGCTGCGATACATTGGTATTAGGAGGGTAAAGGGTGTACCATGGTCGATTTGAGGGGTGAAGTGGATGTGAGGGTGGGTAAAGGATAAGCCTGGGTTGAATTACACTAACATCCATGATGTTAGGGGTCTCAGAACAAGCTAAAGTGGATGAGGTGGGTGAGATGAAGTCTTGAAGAGACTAATCTATCAAATTCCAATCATCACTACTAAAGGGTTTGGGAGGTAAATTATCGTCAATTGGTTTAATACGTTTAAAAGAAACATTAGAATTTGTAACATCATTCGATATCATGAGTTGGTCTCCATAAACCTTTGTGGATGGCTTATGCGAGATGGATTCTTGGAGGGATTCATCTAACAAATCATAATCATCACAAGAAAAAGGTTTGAGGGAAACATTATCATTAAGGGGTTTAGTTTTCTCATTGCAAGTATTAGAGGATGAAGTGAGCGAGAGGAAGTCTTGAAGGACTTCATCTAACTTATCAACATCATCACTACTAAGTGGCTTGGATGAGATGTTATTTCAAACTTGATTCATCTACTTAATTGGATCATTGGATGTGTTATGCGATTAGTTTTAGATATTTTCTAGAGTTTCTTCAATGTAAGTTGATCTAAAAGGACTACGAAATATTATTGAAAATGGAACTTGCAAAAGTCTAAGACTATCCATAAATGCCATGAAAATAAAGGAACTTTATGCTAATAAAATAAAAGTAACTGAACTATAACATAATGCTAATGACAAAAAACAAAAAGATGCAATGCAAGAAATGAAAATATGAAAGTACTGATTTAAAACTGTAAAGGGACTGATTCACCCTAGGTGGCGAATGAGTCCCAGGATATGAAGTTTTTGATATTTTTCTGATTTTTTTGTAATTTTTGTAAGATGTTAAGTTTGTACATTGTAAATACAGAATGCAAATGTAGAGATTTAGAATGATTAAATGAAATGTAATGACGAAATCTAAAGAATGCTTTCATAAATGCAATGCTTGAGAAACCTAAAGATGCAAAACAATGCACAATGATGAAGTAATGAGATCCTAAGATGAAAATATAAATTTAGATCAAAATGATGTTATTCTCAAAAGTCGGGCTGACCAAAATGAACCGTAGATTTTTTGGTCACTATGGACAACTCTAGCTCTTCTAGGGTTTTTCACCTAAAAGGAGAGAGATAGGACCCAAAAATGCATGGAATTCATTCAATTAATGTTATGTGTGAATGCTATCTAAGCTATTTGAAGTAAAATAAATGCAATTAATTGATCTAAATGAATAAAAATGAATGCTAAACTAAGATTTACACTATGTTTGAAAAAATGCAGTGATATGCAAAAAACATGAAAGAATGAATAAAAATGCAAATAAGACCAAACATGTAATGCTATTTCTCAGAATGTATGCACTTGGTAAACTATAGAAGATTGGAAAATGATCTGGAAGACTGATGAAATTTGAACTTGGGCTGACTGGGACTCATTCGCCACCTTGGGAGAATCAGTCCCAGATTAGGAATTTTCTACACGTAACCTATTTTCGAACAGTCAGGGATCTAGAAATGTATCTGACTCAAATCTGCACCTTAGGAGGGACTCATTCGCCATGCATGGTGAATTAGTCCACTTTCTAACTTATGCAATTACAAAACTCTGTTTGGCACCTTGACACCTGTACAACAATTTCTGACGGAAACCCAATTTCGGATCTCAAAAAATTCTGCAAAATACTTTAAAATTATTTGTCTAATGAGGGATTTTCCTTAGTCAAACCCCTAGTTGGATAATTAAACCTTGAATATAGAAATAAATCTGCATAAACCCTAGCCTTAGATGTGTTAAAGACTAGGAAAGTCTGAATCATGACAAAAGCCCTATTTTATTGATCTAGAATAAGACATGCAAGAATGATTTATATGATGCAAGATCTCAACCCTAGAAATCTCACAACACATGAAAAAAGAGGGATGAAATGGCATGCAAATGCAAAACAAATAAGATGTAAACCTTCATCTAAAGATAGAGTAACAATGGAAGATGGAATCAATAGGAAATCAAGTCCTTAGGCATGATTTAGTGGCTAGTTGCACCTCTTTAGCCTAGATTTCTTCATGATTCACCATAGGCATCCATCGTCAACCCTTTGCAATGTTGAATCTTGATCAAAATAGTGAGCTTCAAGACTTGTAAAAACCTTAGTTTTCTCCCCTAAAACTTCAACTTTATTCATAAAACTTGTGATAGAAAACTTGACTTTAGAAATTGCTCTTGAAAAAAAGGTTAAAAAATACTTTGAAAAATGAATAATAATGAGTATTTATAAGAAAAAATACCTTATTTTTCTGTTAATTAAACCTAAGAGGCTAACATTTACTAGAAATTAAAGTTAAATTAATTAAATTCTTGCTTGATTTTGAATTTTTCCTCAAAGGGGACTCATTCACCACCCTTGGCGAATGGGTCCCACTAGAGGTGACTCATTCACCCAAGGTGGAATGGGTCCCACTACTACCATTTAAAGGTGGTTATTTGGGGTATGATGTAATTAAATGCTCTTTGTCAAGTTTTATGTGATTTTTAGGTAAAACAGGCCTCTAGATCAAAATTAATAGGTCTAAGGGGCCTACAAATGTTGTTTTGAAGGGTAATTGATGTAAAGGCACTCAAAAGTGGGTCCAATCATGTGAAATTATATATTTTTTTCTCAAGAGGGTCCAATTTTCTATGGCACACTATAATTAAGGTCGAGACACTCCACAAACAATTCAAATCACACAGTTAAGATCCACAAGTTACTGGAAAGATCCACAACCAATCAAACTAGCTAATAGGTTTAAAAATTATTCTAGTTTCGAGTTCAAGAAACTGTCCTCAATCTAGAAGTGATAACTCAAGTCAAAAATAGATCCAATGATGCTCAAATCTTGGAAAAAGGAAAATGAACATGTCCACGATGTAAATTAAGATCCATAGGGTCTAGTGAGAAAATATGATGAATCCACCAACATGAACTGAGTAAGAATAGGATGAACAAAAACTGAAAGAAAATGTTTTTTTTTGTTGATGCAAGATTGTCAAGAACCAAGGATGCTTCTGCATCAATTATAGTGATTTAGGAATCAATACATATTGTATGACCTAGAAATCTATGTTATGGGAGAAATTCACATTAGTAATGCCCTATCCATCCTTTTACCAATTAGGAAATTGATCCTTTTAAAAGAAAACTATTATTTCTTGTTCAAGAAATTCTTTTCAACACTCATATGTAGGGAACAAACACAAAAGAGAAGCTATTAGTCAAAATTTGGTTTTAGTTTTCATAAATACAGCCCAAGACAATGGCAGGTTTCTAATGCAGTAAGGAGATCATCAATAAAGAAATGTGACAATAAGGAGATCATCAATAGACATGTATGCATAATGTGGATGCATAGACAAGGCATACGAATTGTTTGGAAAAATTCTTGAAAGAGATGTTATCTCATGGAATACAATGATCACATAAAATGGATTTATTGAACGGGTTGTTAGAAACTTTCAAAAAAGTGTGAATCGGTAGGCATAAAGCTCACTACCTCATTTTTTTTGTGTATCATTTGATGGGGGTGTGAAGACATAACGAATTGATGCTTGTGTTTACAATATTTGAGATATTCTAAGATAAGGGTGACAGCTAGCTAGAGCTTTTTGCGAACTACCACACCATAGTCAATCATTTGCAAATAAATGAAAATGCAAGCATCAGATGATGTAGATTAAGAAACTATTCGATAATATTTCAATGAAAGTACCCTCAAATGATACACCATACATAGCCAAAGATAGTATTCATAACTATATAGTCATGAAACACATGTTATCGAGAAAATTAGATCAGAAAGTTAAATGACCACTACCAAAACAAATATAGAATTAAATGGCCACCAAGGGAAATAGATGTCTCAACATATGCATCCCCCCACAAATAGAACATTGGGTTCACCAAAAGTATTAGGGATCAAAAAAATTATTAGTTGTAAATAACATAATACTAAATCAAAACCCAATCAACAATAGAGAACAATGAAAGCAAGAAGCATAAAAATACTTAAACAACATCACCTAGTCGTCAAGCCTCCATTGATTGACCTCCATTGGCCTTCTCCATATTGCTACAAATGGTATGATTTCACTCAGAATTGAAGTGCAATTATAACCTATGTCTAAGCTAAGAAAAATATTGAAATATTATATGCTCAAGTACTCAAAATCTCTCAAGCATGTTGTAAATAACTGTGTGCCCAAAATGGCTTGAGAGAGAGCCTTTTAAAGAATTCTAAATTGAGAATGGATGGCTAGGATTAAAATTTGGTGAATCCCTAAGATAAAAGGCTAGGATTAAATGTGATGAGGAGGATTAGGGTTAGGGGAAAATGAGGTCAAAGTTAGGGAAAGCCTTGAAATAAAGGGTTGAGATTCAACCAATTAAATCAATGGTAGAAAATAAATGAGATAGAATAAGAGGTAGTTGGAAAATCAAATAATAATATATATTATTTGATTTATGGAGGAAGGTTGACTTATGAATTAAATAATGGTTTAATTCATAAATGGGAATATGACAAAAAGGAAATAAATAATTTTTTTAATTATTTATTTGGTGGGATGGAAAGTTGGTTAAATGAATAATTTAATTTGATTGAAGGATAAATGGTAATGTTATTAAATAGATGGAGGGAACAAGGATTAATTAGTTACGTATTTAAATAAATAAATTTTATTTATTTATTTAAATAATCATAGGGGAATAATTAATACTTTGATTATGTGAGGGAGAAGTGTGGTTGTCATAGAAAAATGTAGCTTGAGAGCCTAGGTCATTTTTAAATGTTTCAACAACATGAAAATAAAAAAAAAACTATTTCAAAATAGTTGGGATTGATTGGAAATTTATGAAAACACCCCCCAAAGTTAGATTGTGGATGGAAGAACTGATTTTGTAATTTTTGGTGAATAGAAGCAAGCTTTTTCTGTGTATTTCTAACGTTGCTGACCTTCTCTTTCCTTTTTTATAGATTTATACTAGCTTGTATGGATGGGATACTACCTATAGAATATGGAGGAATGAGATACCTTTCATTTACAATTGGTTTTGTCAATTTTTGTTATGATTTGCAAAAGTTATTGTCATTTTGGTGAAAACTGCCCCAAACCCTACCTAGGGTTTGCAGTCATAAAAAAATGTCATAACTTGAGTTTCCTCCATGGGAAAATACTAAAAATTGGTGGGAAATTATTTCTTGGCATCATCTACATCCTTAAAAGTTTTGGAATCATTTCATGTGTGTGTGAAGGAGATATCTTTGATAAAAATTTCTGATTTGCAAAACATGATTGTTCCAATAAATTTGTGTTGTATGATCTATGTTACGGAAATCAAAAAATCTATGTGTTGTGGGCTCTTCGATGGATGGTAAGACATTGTAACATATTGTAATAGGTATGCACATGCCTATAGTTGATTTTAAAAATTGTGTTTCTCTTTTGTTTGATGTTTTGGTCTAATACACTAATGAAAGCAAGTCCTAAATTGCAAGGTTCATGGTTTCAAACACTTGGTTGTGTCATGAACATTTGGAACCCTTAAATTCTATTGAAATAGGTCTAAATCCATCAAGTGGTCCTAATTCCATGTTTACTTCAATTATTTGGTGCAATTAGATTGCTACCCCCATGTTTTAGGCTTAGAAACACATGGCCAAGAATGAGCGAGGGTGCATATTTGAATCATTTGTATTGAAACCTTATTTGAAAAGTGTTAAGTTGTGTTAAGTGAAGGATTATCTACATCAAGCAATAATTTATTCTCTTGTTTCACAAACCTAGTTCTACAGTACTTTGCAACATGACCATGGTTATGAAATTTATAACATATTACATTCATATTCCTAGAGAATGCATATTGACTCCTTTTAGACCTTCTTCTACAATAACTTACTTTATGCCCATAACCATTATATGAATAATAATAACCAGAAAATGAATAATTGTACCTCACTGATTGATCTTGCCAAGTAGGTGGAGGTCCTATGAACCAGTTGACTCTACTTCTTCGCATGTTGATGTCCTTGAATTGTCTACTATTAGTAGTCCTAATTTATTATTTCTTCTTTTCTTCAGTCTTAGAGGCAACAACATGATAGCTAAGATCTATCTTCTTTCTTGGAGTTTTTATGACCTCAAAACTCTATCCTTCTTCATGGCTGAAACTAGTTGAATCCTTGTAATGTTTCTTCTTACTTAACATCTCATTCAACTTACTAGTACTCTCATCAAATTTCATATTATTTTCTAACTGCTTCCTAACATTCCCAAGATCTTTTCTTAGAGAGATTAGTTCTCCTTGAAGCTTTTGGCATTCAACTATTTTGGCTTCCAAATTAGACCTTGTCATATCTTCTATCTTATTGTTTTCTTCAATCCCTAATTTTAGATTGACAATCAAATCATCTTTTATAGTATGTTCTTTAAATAGAGAATTTTCCTATAATTGTGTTCTTAGAGACAACAGTTTAGCCTCTATCTTTTGACAATATTCTACTTTGGTTTGCAACTTCATGCAACTAGCTTCTTCAACTTTTATAGAATCTTCCAATTGCAACTTTAGTTTCTCAATAATCTTGTAGTGTCAAATAAAGTGTTCTTTGACATTTTCACACTCGTTTGGGTCCTCCTTGTGGATTTTGGCTTAATGTTTCCTTGATTTAGTGTTGTAATGTGGATAATACATTCACATTAGATCTTGGGACCTTATGAACTAATGGAATTTAATTGTGCCTTGCAAAAGTGTTGTGAAGTGTTGTAACATACTTTCACACGTTTCTAGGGTTTTATCATTTAACTATGCATAATAAACATAATTTTAATCACAATTAATCTTAATCTTTCCTTATTTGGAGTGTTGTAAAGTGTTGTAACAAACTTTCGCATTCCTCTAGGCTTGTGATTAATAATTGTCATTTCTTATGCTTTAATTGGCCCTATTTTACACCCACAAGCCTCATTTATTGCATCTTTTCAAGGATAATCCTAACACCAATCAACAACCAATAATAATTAAGGTGTTTCTGCCTTGTGTGGCCCAGATTTAGTGTTTGTGAATCATTCACCACCTTGGGAAAATGAGTCCTACATAGGTATTTTTGGCCCCAATGTAGGTTTCACACATTTCTAAGAATTTTTCATTTTTTTTCGCACACATTATGTGTGATGGACTCCATACCACCTTGGTCAAATGGAGTCTCATGTGACCAAAATTCAAATTTAATTCAAATATTGAGTGGGATTTTATTCTCCTAAATCGATGTCAACTTGTAGTGTTCTAATTTTGGGGAATTCTTGCATAATTGACTATAAATACAAGGTTCTTTCACTCATATTCTCACCTAGCATTCAAGAGATCACTTAGCAAGTTCACAAGACCATTTGAGCATTCACAAGAGAATTCAAGGCATTTCAAGAGAAAATTATCAAGCATTTTAGAGCATCTTTCAAGTGTCATTCATCATTTCAAAGATTGCTTGCATCATGTTGTTTTATCTAGCTAACAATTGTGATGTAGGGTTTGTGATTCAAGCAAGTGCATCATTCAAGATCTATCTCCATCAAGCAAGAGTCAAGAACCACATCCATTGGAGCTACTTACATTTTTTGCAGCACCTTATTGCTAAGGTTTGGTGAGTTACCCAAAATTACTATTTGTTCATTCGTAATTTCTCCTTTCATACTTTCTTTCATTTAAGGGTTTAATTAAAAATTCAAGGGGTTTGACCAAAGGGAAAACCCTATTCTAACCCCACAACATTTTTCCCTCTTGCATTGGTGTGATTTCTGAGGCTAGGTTGTCGGTTGTCAAGAATCAAAGTTGGAGAAAAGTTGTCAAATCCATAAAGTTGTCAAATTTGTCATCAAGTCTTGGAGAAGCATGGAGAAGACCTACAGAGTACCAATTTGTATTTTCGAATCTGAAATCAATTAGAAATCTAGAAGAGTAGGCTAAAGGAGGTATAAAATCTAGTTCAAATTTTCTAGAAAGAGAAGAAGTGGACTAATTTTACACTATTGGAAAATGAGTCCACTATATAGGACTAATAGAGATTTTTACAAATCTAGATACCCTTTGGTTGAGCACAGTCCTGCATTTTCTCAAAAGTACGGACTGGTTTTCCCATTTTTATGAAAATGAGTCCCGGTGAACATCAGTAGCATATTTTTTAGTGATCCATACCTCCATTTTTCCTTCTTCAGTCTTCTAGGTGCACACTTTTAGTTTCATAGATTTTTGTTACATTTTGTTTACTTTTCTAGGTCATTTAGAGTTATTTTGCATTCAATTAGGGTTTTACATTATATTTTTCCAAGTTTACACTTGGTGGTGAACCACTCATTAGATCTCATTCATCCCCTAGGACAATCCCTTTGCCATATTCAATCTCCTTTTGCATTGAAATCTGGGGTTTGTTCTTGAGTGAAAAAGTAAGAAATCTCCTATCAACTTTTGGGTCAAAACCTAGAAATTGAAAGAGGACCCTATTTTCTTCTTTTCATTTTGGTGAACCTACATGAGAATCCTGTTTCTGATTTGGAGTGCATTTACATCCTAGATTTAGCTGCATTAACATTGTATTAGGGTTTGCATTGGTTAATTTGCATTCTAGAGTTTCACATTTTGCATTAGTGAAAAGCTCATTTAGCTTGCATTATTGCATCTAATTTCATTGAAAATCAGTAAAATTTTGCATTTGTATCTTAGATTTGCATCAAAAAACATAAAAAGCATAAAATTCAATTCTGGAATTTCTAAAAATTCAAAAAAGAGAGTATGTAGACTCACTTTCCACCTAGAGTGAGATCAGACCCATTGATTATTTTTCACTACCATTTCTTACATTTAAACTCAGGTTTCTCAAAAAAATTGTTGTTCTTGCATTTCTATTTTTTCTTTCCAAAATTTTTAGTTATAAGAATTTCATTCTTAATAGCTTACACATTGCATTCTGATCACCACGCATTTAGTATCTTTGCATGAGTGTTTGGTGTCCTATTGCTAATACCATGAGTGAGAAAGTTTGAGACTCATGTCGCCACTTTTGATAAAACAATCATTATTATGGATCTTGGGTTGGTAAATGTCCACAAGATACTTGAGGTGAATCGGTATCTTCTTAAATTTTATGATAAGATACCATCCAATTATTCCAATGCATACAATACCAAGGATAAGTAAAAGAATTAACAGAAAATGAAATCATAGAACACATGAACACTAGCATTTTTACATGGAAAACCTAAAATGGGAAAAACTATGGTGAGTGTTAGCTCACAATATAGTATAACTGGTTATAAGATATTACAAAATGGGTGGCTCACTACCAGGACTCACTGTCCAAAAACAAAGGCTCACTGCCTATAGAATTACAATGACAAAATGGCTTTCTACCCAAAAATGAACTGAAAGAGTACACCTAGTGAGTGCAGATTCAATTCCAATGAAGCTCAGTAAATTGACTTTACACACTTCATCATATTCACTCTTCTTCACATTCACATTCACATTCACATCATCACATCAAAACTTTATGTAAAACTTCAAACACTTTCCGATATATATATCTAATCTCTTCACAAGCATCAATTAGTTTAGCCTAATTAGATGCACTTCTCATTCACCAAAAATATCAATAGTTGGCTTCAAGCTCTCACAAAATCTTCTCAAAAATAAATTCACACATGCAACACACTACATCAAGTGGCATGGACCTAGAAATTAAGCACATATATCCGTATAACAAAAATTCACCATTACACAATACATTCATTAGGTCAGCCAGGGATAGATCTAATAGCATGTTTGCAAATACCAGTGTAATGTCATTGCACCATACGAGCATCTAGGTACGTGAGATCTTGAATGTACATTCTCCTAAAATTTGCAAACCATTTCCCAAAACTATAAGTAACAGTGATCACTAACAAATAAACGTGAACCAAAAAATTAGAGGATACAAGCAAAATACTAGTTCAAATACCAGACTAGAATACTGAAACAACTTGAAGCTTGATCTTGCAAATGCAACTCATGGTGAAATCAATGACAAAACAAAACAACAAAATGAGTTGTTCTTCATTTTTCTAACAATCTTGCCCTTTGTCATTGATGGCAACATGTTCCAAAAGAAATATTTACAACACTTCTCCCCCTAACGCAAACATTGCACCATTCTTCACTCCCCCTTTGACATCAAGGACAAAGGGTGTCCCAAAAGCACCTTGAAAACATGAAAACAAAGAAATATGTATCAACCAGAGGATGGTGAGCCTTGAAGCTCCTTTAGAATACCTTCCCATACATATTTTCCATTCTCCCAACTATCCTTTGTGGCAATCAACATCTTATTTAGAGATTCCAACTCTATCAAAGCTTTTTTTGGACTGTCTGAAGTATCAGGAGTCAAACTTATCTTTTGAATATTTTTTTAACATGCTAGAGCCTTGCCAACCAAAGTGTATTCCATTCTTACAATATTACTCAACTAATAATTTTTTTCGATAATTTCTTCCTTCTGCTTCTGCAAGACAAAGAAATTTTCTTTATGCGCAATAATTGCATTCTAGGTTGATATGTCTCCATCTTTGGATAGGCTATAGGTACAAGAGATGAAAGATAGATGAGACTCAATAGAGTCCATAACAACCTTAATATTTTGAATGGCATTCAGCCACTTCAAGCAATACACAAGAACAACATTAGCTTTTGACTCGCAAACCTTCATGAATTCTAGATTATTTTCAACTCTAGAGTGTACAGGAGCACACTTTTCATGTAGCTCCAATAACCTTCTCTCTACCAACCTCTCCTCAACCTCTTGTTTTAAGTTTTCACTAAGCCCGGAGGTATACTCCTCGAAAGATTCTAGTAACAATCTTAGATTTTCAATAGGGGTGAGAGATGTATCAATGGATGTGTTAGGTATGACTTCTTGTAATCCCTTGAGGGCATCATCTACAAGTTTTCTTCTTCTTTTGATGTGCATCCAGAATTTCCTTCCTACTAGATTCTTGCATAGCATCTCCCAACATTAATTTATGCACTGGAGACATCTCCATATCCACCAATCCTTCAATCATATGAATTCATAAAAGATCCTAGGGAATTATCAACTAAAATATAACTTGCTTGGAAAGCAAGCCTTTTAGAACATCATTACCAGAGGATGATTCTCCAAGATTCTTTAAAGATTTTACAATATGATTTTCCCCTTCATTTTTCTCGGGAGATTTTTCATTTGACTTTTCTTTCTCTCCCTTTTCCTTCTCATCTTCCTCCTTTTATTCTTCCATTTCTTCTTCTTCTTTCTTTTCTTCCGGTTTGTCTTCATCTGTGTCTTTATCATTGTTATCCTCTTCATCATTTTCATCCTTTTCATCTTTATTTTGCTCTTCCTCGGGATTACCCTATTCTTCTTCTTCACTTCATTTTCCTACTTCTGTATTGCCTTGTTCATTATTGCCTCTTTCTCCTTTAGTGTTCCCCAGAGGAACATCATTGTGCTTTTCAAGCTCATCCTCGCCTTCATTCTACTTTTCACCTTTCAAAGGATCATTTTCACCACTGACAACAACTTCAACACTAATATTTTCAAAAATATATGTGATACCTATATCAAGAGGAATATTTTTCTCAACATTTTCCACAGCAACGTCTTCATTATCTTTAAGCATCCCTTATTTTCTTGTTGTATCCTGGATCACTCTTTCTATTTCCTTACCTTATTTGTCATCATTTTATTCCTTGTCATCAACATGTCTACATTGATCTTCTTCAAGGTTTTGAGATCATCTTGGATTAGGGAAGACTCAATCTTATTGTATTCATAAAAAAAAAATTTCTCTTTGAGATCAACAACTTCTAATCTCCTTTTCATCAAAGTTTCCCACATTCTTTCAGGTATATCTTTCTTTATATCACCCCACTCAATTTCTAAGATGATAACATATTGAATAATAGCTAAAAGAAAATTTTTCTTATCTTCTTCTCCAGCATCATCATAATATTTTGTTGTTGGTTGAAGCATGCTCTCAAAATGTAGCAAGGAATTGAGAGTTGGCTCTAATTTAAAGTAGGGACCAAAACTTACCAGATTATCTTATTCTCCTCTTTGGTCCACAGAGGCTTCACTAGACATCTCTTCCCTCTTTGATTCTAGTTTGGTGTGTACATGGACACCAAAATATTATGCTCCCTCATCATCAGAAGATGATACAACAAGTAAACTCTTGGAACCAACAGCTTATGTAGAAACACTTTCACCAAAGGATAAGCTCCCTCTTTTTCTCCTCACCGGCTTTGCATCAGGATCTTCTTCTTCATCATCTTGATCATCTGTAACACTGAGGTTCTTCTCCTTTGTTTATTTTTCTTTCCTTCCTCTCTTTGTAGGGACTACCAGAGGAGTCTATTTCCTCTTCGCAGATCTAGTAGTCAATCTAGTGGAAACAAGACCTATTCCTTTATCAATAGTATTGGGTTTAGACTTTGCAATAGGGGTTGTAGATGATTTTACAGAGGTAGTCCTTCTAGATCTCCTCAAGCCAGATGATTTTACCTCCAATTGCTCTCGCCTTTCCCTTCCAAGGGAAATTTCCTCATCATTGAAACCAACATCTTTAAGTGTTTTCTCCACCTTCTTTTTAATTTTAGGCTTTTTCTACTCTAGATGAATCTCCATAGAATTTTTAGCATATGTTCTAATTCTAGGTTCGTTGGGGTCCTTTGGATTCTTTAGCAACATTTGCACATAAACTTTAGCTTCTTCTTTTGTAACTTCATAACCCAGAGGATGAATCCATATGGTTCAATGTTCCATAGCCTCAATCATACATTCATCAAGGAAACATGGAATATGATGTCATTTTTATACTTCTCAACAAGTTTCCTTAGAATCCTTTCCTTTTCATTCATGTTCCTTTTCAATAAAGCAAAGAATGTTGTTAGAGCATCATCTTGAGCACTCATATTACCTACATTATGCATATAATTAAAAAATTGATATGCCACAGGTCTGGATGAGTCCCAATTTACTTCACCATTCCTTCCTGGAAGCCTCTTCATGAAATAAAACAATAAACATATAATCAATGAACTAAATTTGAAAGAATATTTATTTTCCATTGTTGACTTCAAGTTCTCAAGTAGCTAAATCTAAAGTATCTCACATATATCATAATCAACACCATTTTCAACCATATCAAAGCCAGTATAGATTGTTGTAGCTGAAACAAAATTTTCTATGTTTGTGAAGTATATTTTGTGACCGATCATGATAGCTACATACTTCATAGCTAGATTCATGATGGTTTTCGTCATTAAAGCTCTCTTATCATTAGTGGCTCTTGTAAGTTCTGTTACAACCTCATTCTTCATAGACTTCAACAAAGGTATTGTACCTTTATCCTAGAGCCTAGTAAAAACCCGAATTCGCATTAAATGCGGTAGATTTCAAAAAGCTGCTAAAAACTCTTTTCTTTTGTACAAAAAAACCCTAATTTGATCAGCAAAAGATCATCTCTTGATATTTTCTTCCAATTCCTTTTCTAGAACCTCTGCATATTCAATCTTCACATTTCATCCTCATGTCATCCTCTGACATGCCATTTATCCATGGGGTTCTTATTATTTTCTAATAATGCTTCCCTTACAACCTTGCGAGGTCTAATTACCAAACAAATCATTTGTACCCGATAAGGCAATAGACTCATTAGTAGTCTCTGGTTCTTCTTTCTTCCTCCAAATCTTATTCATCTCTTGCTTAATCTCATCTTTTTCAACTTTCCTCATAGATTCATTCTTTTCTACCAGATTTTTTTCCTTACTCTTCTTTTTTGCAAACTCTTGGAAACATGCCCTAGTTTGTTGCAATTATAGTAGACAACATTTTTGTTATTAGATTGACTTCCACCGATTCTTGTTCTACACTAATTATCTTTATACCCATACTTGTTATAGGTATAGCAATAGCCATTAAAGGATTGATTCATTCTTCCTCCATTAAAATAATTCACCATCAAGGTTTTGCAT
>VDFB02076149.1:0-31685 GCA_007258455.2 Sequoia sempervirens
CTCTTGTGAAAGTACTCTTGATCTCATTAAGATTGCTTAGATTCTTAGTTATGAAACATAGTGAAATGACCTTATATTTATACATATCTTATCATTAATTCTTGAAATTCAAATATCACAAGCTGATATTGAATAACAGATTTCAAATCATTAAAATACCACCAAAAACATATCCCAAGGGGGGGTCCTAGGTCTGAGTGAGGACCCATTTTCCATGTGGTGAATGGGTCCTAGACCACTTACCTAGGACATAGTTCGGGCAATGTGAAATGATATGTAAAAATAGGGTCCTAGGACCTAGTGAGGACCCAATCACCATGTGGTGAATGGGTCCTAGGTCACCTACCTAGGACACACACCTTCTAAAATTAAGTGTTGTGTAATAGAATTTATGAATGTCTGGTTTAATCCCTCAAAATTTGTAATTAATTTGGCTTGGATTTGAATTAAAATAGAAAATTAAGGAAAATTAACCTCAATTAATTAATAAATCCCTAGATTAATGTGAAAGTGTAAAGGTACACCTTATAACACCATAAATAAGGCCCAATTAAGTCCATTTAGTTTAAAAAGGCCCTAAACTTAATGTGAACATGTAAAACACATTACAACATTAAACCAAGGCAACGTTAGGCTCATTTTAATATTAACTATTCCCAAATTAAGTAAAAAAGGGATACTTTTTCTGTTAATACATTTTTCCCCCACTTTAGTGAGAGTATGAACCCATGTCAAACTCACACTAAAGTAGACATTCAAGACACTCATTGTATGCAACAATGACAAAGATACACAATCATACATCAAAGACCAAGAATATCAAGCCTAGATTATCCAACATGATGTGGAAAAAATCTAAGCTATCGATTTTTGTTTTGTCGCATGCTCACTCTGGGGTAGTGGAACCTTAGGCTGTCCACTAGGTGAGTATCCCAATAGGGTGGCAAAGGAGAGAATTATATTAAGCTCCCATACCATATCAAAGTTATCCTCTTGACAACTTCAATAAGGCACCACAATGCTAGGCGAGGCTCCACAAGAAAGCAAGGTGTGTTATGCTAGGTGGCCTTGAATTTATGGTTTTGAGCTCCATAGGGCTTAACAAGCTGTGTTATGCCAAAAACCTATGAACAAGTCAAGGCTCCATTGACAAGCAAGGTGTGTTATGCTTAGTGGACTTGAATTTAGGGTTTGAGCTTCACAAGGTTAGCAAGATGCGTTATGCCAAACACTTATGAACAATAATTCTAGTAAAAGGTTCTTGTTCAAATGGATTTTGCTTCATTCATGTAAGGTATTCTTCTTAGGGAAAATTGTTCCTAATGTCTTCAAGAGAGGACAAGTCAAGAGTAAAAGATTTAAAACTTAGGGAATGCAATGTGTCACATCACCACTAAGAGGAAAGTTATACACTAATAAATATCACACTCTTGGAGGACATCAAAACCAATGACACCACCAAGAAAATGGAGCATCACAAGAAAAAATAAAATCACACTACGAAACATGAAAAATGTCGAAAGATCTTATCAATGTATGCCCCCACTTTAAAGCAGTTGCTAACACCATTTCTATGAGCAATTGCTTTAAAGTAGCCAATGTTCACTCGTAAGACATGATAGCTTCCTCAAAAATCCCTATGTCAAGTCATATGTTTCCAAAATAAAGCTTCGTCATGCAAAAGGAGGGAAGGTTTTTCCCAAAAATACATAAGGGATCTATGGATTCAGGGTCAACATATTTTTACTGTACAATGTTGTTATAGAGCTCAAAAATGACATCATTCCCAAAATACTCATAGAATTGGAAGAATGGCACATAGAAAGCGGAAACAAAGAAAAATCCTTTTAAGTCAACATGGAAGAGACCTAAATGTCTTGACACCTTGTTTCATCCCCAAAAGGAGAACACAAGACAAACAAAAAGATAAAATGTTTATGACATATAGAAGAATGTAGGTACGTACAGAGGAATTCACATGAAGAGAGAGAGATACATCAAATGAAACAACACAACGGATCACATTATGTACACGCAATCACATAAATAAAAATGAAAAAGAAAACAAAGTAAAAGACTAGTAAGGCACATATGAGTCAACCTACAATAGGTCGTCTACATCCACATCTTGTTCAGTATGTATGGAAAGTAGACAACTAGCCAAGGGGAAAAAAACAAGTGCTGAACTAGGGGAAGCACCAAGTTCAACACTCTTGTTAGGAGAATTTTCATTTAAGCTCATAGAAGAGGAGAACAATGAATTCAACTCATTATGAACTTGTTCATCAATCTTTACAATATTAATGTTATCATCTAAATTAATCACAACAGGAGGTCGAGTGATAATTCCTCTAGAAGGTTCCTTTTTACGTTGCAACGAGGGTATAGAGTCATCATGCATTGCTTCAGGAAAGTTCAGATTTTGATTTTCTATGTTTCTCTTTTCTTCTTTAGTTTGTAACATACATGCAATAGCACGATGTCTACACCTACACTCTCTACCATTTCAGTTTCATTTCAATTTGTTATCAATCTGTATTTGTGTAGGAGCAGGTTTTTCAGCCATAGGTTTCTTATCTCCCCTTAGGGGGGGAATGAAAGGAACCATAGGAGGTTGTTCAACCACTTCCTCTTTAGCTTTGTAAACTTTTTTGACTTTAGGAGGCACAACGAGATTGTTTTGGCTATCTTGTGTTCTCTTATAGGAACTAGTAGTAGGATTTTACATACGTTGCTCTTGGATATTTGGAAGGGATTTTGGTTCAATCATTTGTTCATCAAGGATAGGTTGCTCAATCACAAGTGGAGGCATGTTTCTAAGGGATAATTATACTATTCACTTTTCCTTAAACTTTTGATATGCTTTGAAAAAGTAGTCCTCATGAGTTCTAATAGGTACAATAGGCTCAAGCCAAAAGAAATCCAATAAAAAGTTCCAATGGGAAGCCACAAGATTAAAGTCGTGCTATGGTGTATAGTAAATATTTCATTTCCAAAGGGAAACTTCAAACATTTATTCACAACTGATGGGATGGCACTCATGGAGAGAAGCCATGGATAGCCTGAATTCACATGAAATTGGTCCAATGACAGGATGATGGTGAATGAGACATTTAATGTTTTTTCGGTCCAAATTTTAGAGGGAGATTTATCGAGCCCATCACAGGACAAGAAAAACCATTATACATTTTGATCCATGCTTTCAATTTTTCAAATGTATCTTGATAGAGTTCATGCAAAAATAGGAATTCTTCTGTGATCGCATTCTCCACATAGACATGATCAATTAATATCCCATTAGTAGGCTTGTCATTGATTCTTCCAGCTATGTAAAGAGGACCATCAGGTGCATGCTTGATTATGTATTTTTGTGAGAAAGAAATATCAAGGGGAATTTTGGTTGAGACCTTATGAGCTTTAGCTTCGATAAACAACACCACTTTAACTGCTTCATCCATATTTTCATCTTTTATGTTTTCATCATTTGTGTCGACATTCAACACATCATTCTTTTTTTCGCTAGCTTTGACAAATGAAATAGTATGTTTTGGCATGGGATTTGTAATTTTTTGTAAATTTTTGTTGGGAGGAGCTATAGACTTATTACCTTGATCATTTAAACCTCTAATTAGAAGATGATTAGAATCAATGAGGTCTTGTACAAGATGTTTAAGAAACTTACAATATTTCGTATCATGCCCATTTTTTTTGGTGGTAATGGCAATAAGAATTTGGTATATAGTTTGAGGGTAATGGTTTATTAGGATCAAGAGCTCTGACAAGGGGTTGAGAAAGCATATATTTTCCATGAGATGTAGCATGATATTATGAAGGTTATCAGGTAGAGGGGTAAATTTTCTATTCCTATCCCCAAAAGAAAAAGGATTTGTCATCTTTATGGAAGCCACTTGGTTATCAACTTATTGATTTGGTTGAGGGGAATTAAGTTGTAAAAAGCCCCTATTTTTTTTCTTGAAAGGTTGGTAACTATTTTGAGATGTGGATTCAGAATTTTTAGGACGCCTAGGAGGATTTTTCACATAACAACCATAAGCCGAATTCTGATAATCACGAAGGGTTGTACATAATTGTGTAAAGGATGGGAATTTAACCTATCAAGTTTGGTTTGGATTTTTCTTTGTAAATTGGCAATAAACATTCGTTGGAGGTTGGCATCAAGAATATTAATGTTTATTTGTGAATAAAGAATTTGGTATCTTGTTATGAAATCAGTAACCTTTTCATCATCTTTTTGCTTACATGTGATTAAATCAGCTAGGGTCATCTTGGGACCCATGTGAATGTGGAAGTGGTTGGAAAAGGCATCAATAAGCACATTGAATGAGTTTATTGAATTGTTTGGTAAAGATCAAAACCACTCTAAAGAAGTATCCTTTAATGACCTAGGGAATAGTTTAGCCAAGAGATTATCTTCAAAGATGAAATCACTACATAGGGTTACAGTATATGAGGAAACATGGCTAATATAATCTCCTTTACCACCATATGTTTCAAATCTAGGAACCTCTATACCTTGTGGCATTTTTTTTCTCAATATATCTAGGGATAATAGGTTGGTTTTGATGTATTGTGAAGGTTGACCATTGTTTTTTTGATTTATGGTGGCAATTTTTTGTTGAATGACTGACATGTTTTGCAAAAGTGTGTTGATGATGGAGTCATTGTTGTTATTATAAGGTGGGGGGAATAATGTGGAGTGGATTATGTATGTGGATGGAAAGTGAATTGAAAATTTGTGAGGGAGGATGGTTGAGGAGATAAAGCTAGAAGGGTTTTCTATGGAAATACTTAAGTGTTGACATTGCTAGTAGGCTAGATGGTTTTGGTGACTCGAGTAATAGTGTATGTAGGAATGGAAATGGGAATTGTAGGAGGAATTAAAGTTCCACCTTGGATTTGGGTATACCCAAAAGCTTGAGTACAACTAGTCATGGTAGGGATGGTGTTGTTAACATCATGCACATTGGTTGTAGGTAAGGAAATCATGGGAAATGAGGTATGCATGCTATGATCCATAAGGGATTGATTATCAACACTATTGGAAAGAGAGTTAGAAAACCCAAAATCCATGGTGAATGGTGTATCGTGGGATGACATGAGTCTCAAAATACATCTCATAACAATATTTCTAATAGGATACCAAGTTGTAAAGCTCATGCAAGATCTCACAAAATTATTGTACAAACTGAAAATGGAAAGAGGGTAAAGTGCTAATAGGATCTGCTTTACCACCATATTTTTAAAACATAGGAATCTTTACACCTTGTGGAATTTGTGTTCTCAATATCTCCAGGGATAACAGGTTGGTTTTGATTTATTGTGAAGGTTGGCCATTGTTGTTTTGATTTATGGTGGCGATTTGTTGTTGAATGGCTGACATGTTTTGCAAAAGTTTGTTGATGATGGTGCCATTGTTGTTATTATAAGGTGGGGGGGAATAAGGTCGAGTGGTGTATGTATGTGGAGGGAAAGTGAATTTAAAATTTGTGAGGGAGGATGGTTGAGGAGATATGGTGTTTGAATGCACAAAGCTAGAGGATTCCCCGTGGAAATGCCTAAGGAAGTGTTGACATTGCTAGTAGGCTAGATGGTTTTGGTGACTTGAGTACTAGTGTATGTAGGAATGGAAATGGGAATTGTAGGAGGAATTGAAGTTCCACCTTGGCTTTGGGTATACCCCAAAGCTTGAGTACAACTAGTCATGGTAGGGATGGTGTTGTTAACATCATGCACATTGGTTGTAGGTAAGGAAATCATGGGAAATGAGGTATGCATGCTATGATCCATAGAGGGTTGATTATCAACACTATTGGAAAGAGAGTTAGAAAACCCAAGATCCATGGTGAATGGTGTATCGTGGGATGACATGAGTCTTGATATACATCTCACAATAGTATTGCTAATATGACACCAAGTTGTAAAGCTCATGCAAGATTTCACAAACTTATTGTACAAACCACAAATGGAAAGAAGGTAAAGTGCAATGCAATGACCTAGAATGCAATGTGTAAATGCAATTTTCAGATTCTAAACAAGGTAATTTTTTGATTACACTATTTGAAAATATAAAAATGAAGTCTTGTAAATGCAATTTTCAAATCACACAATGCACTAAATTTACCAAATTAAGCTAGATGATCAAATTAATGAAACAAAAGTTCTACAAATAGTAACAAAAATATGAAAGCAACAAATGTGAAATGTAAGTGGAAAATGTGACAAAATGATAACCTAGAACACCTAATTTGATATGGAATTTTGTTTCAATTTTTAAATGCAAGTTTATATGATGTAAATGATATGCAAGATAGCTGATTTTTTTTTTAATGTTTTTCAGATTTAAAGAATGAAAAAAATGCAATCCTAAAACCCTAGATGAAATGAAAATTTGAATGCAAATTACACACTCTAAATGAGACCTAATTCAATGCAAATGAATACAAGATCTAAATCTAGGATGAAAGGGACTCCAAAAATAAAAAAATTACAATGCTCAAAAGGTCATATTCACCAAAATGAAAAGAAGGAAAATAGGGTGATCCGAAATGGAAGTATGTGATGCACCCATTTCTTCTAGTTTCATTCAATATGTGTGCTATAATATGCAAATGATAATTAGAAATCAAACCTAACTAATATAGCAGTCAAAAGGAAGGTTTTAAGAGGGTCAAATGTTATGTACCTTTCACCAAAGTTTCTTTTTCAAACCTCACTGAGGACTCATTTTCCCTTTGGTGAATGGGTCCTAGCTAAGGCTCTGGAAAATCAATTTATGGGTTCCATTCCTCTCAGTCTACAATCCCAGATTCTAGTTGGGCACTGTTAGAAAGCTCAAAATAAATTGTGTAGCTTAGTTTCTATGATTTGACAACTTTATTTGCAACTTTGACAAATTTTTAACTTTCTCCAATTTTTCTTTCCAATAGATCTTCAACCTAAAACTTGGAATCACACATCAAGGAGGAGGAAAATGTTTTTTATTAGGGAATAGGCGTTTTCCTTGGTCAAACCCCATTTTGGTAATTAAACCTTGAACTGAAATGAAACATGAAAGAAATGATGAATGAAAAATAACATGTAACAAACAAACTTCAATTGAAACCTTGGATTGTAGATTTGCAAACTAACATGAAGTGGCCTCAATGAATGTAGATCTTGATCATGAAACTTGATGTGAAACAATGCCTTTAATATGCTTGATTAGGTCTTGAATTCTACATCAACACATTAGCTCAACAAAATGCATGATGCAATACATCCTTGACATGACAAAATGGATCTTGATTGTTGCAATAATATTCTACAAATCTTCCCTTCAATGCCTTAGAAATTTCTCTTGAATGCTCTTGAAGTGCTTTTGTGAAAGTACTCTTGATCTCATTAAGATTGCTTAGATTCTTAGTTATGAAAAATAGTGAAATGACCTTATATTTATACATATCTTATCATTAACTTTTGAAATTCAAATATCACAAGTTGACATTGAATCATGGATTTCAAATCATTAAAATACCTCCAAAAAAATATCCCAAGGGGGGTCCTAGGTCTAAGTCAGGACCCATTTTCCATGTGGAAAATGGGTCCTAGGCCACTTACCTAGGACACATTTCGGGCAATGTGAAATGTTATGTAATAGGGTCCTACCTAACCTAGTGAGGAACCATTTTCCATGTGGCGAATGGGTCCTAGGTCACCTACCTAAGACACACCTTCCAAAATTAATTGTTGTGTAATGGCATTTATGAATGTTGGGTTTTATCCCTTCACATTTGTAATTAATTAGGCTTGGATTTAAATTAAACAAGAAAATTAAGGTAAATTAACCTTAGTTAATTAATAAATCCCTAGATTAATGTGAAAGTGTAAAGGTACACCTTACAATACCCTAAATAAGGCACAATTAAGTCCATTTAGTTTAAAAGGGCCCTAAACTTAATTTGAATATGTAAAACACATTACAACATTAAATCATGGCAAAATTAGGCTCATTTTAATATTATTTTTTCCCAAATTAAGTGAAAAAGGGATACTTTTTTCGTTAATACATTTTTTTTTTCCATAGGATCTTGAATCTAGGGGCTAGCACATCCCCTAGATTTGATGTCATCCTATCTCTTCAATGTTTTGATAATTGAACTCCTCTTGGATTTTTCATACTTTAATGTGAGATTGAGCATAAGTTCATACTCTCACTAAAGTGGGGGCTAAATGTGGTGTCAAAAATTGTCACCCATGACAATTCCACACTAGGTTAAGCTCCCCTCTATGCACTTGGACCTAATTATGCATTTAATTTCCCTTTTTATAAATACCTTCAGAAAAAAAATTATAATTGAAATAAAAAAAGAATTTAATATTTACCCCCAATGTTTAAGTCCCCAAAAAGGATGGGTTTGGACTAGGGCACCCAACACTTTTTTCCAACACTTTTTGGCTCCAATTTGAATATGTCGATATCAATATTTTATTATTTGAAATTCCAATTTCATTTTTTGGTTATCAACATTTGATTTTTGGGAAATTAGAAAAAATTCGTATAAATACAAGTTATTTTCACCATTTTCATCGGTAGCAATTTGAAAATTAAAACAAGAGAATAATTGAGCATACGAAAAGAAATCAAGAGTAGAATCATTAGTATTATTGCAACATCTATTCATGTCAAGCATCATGTCAATCATTTATCATATTTTTATGTAAGTTTGTTCATGTTTTATGGTCATTTGTTTTGTTAGTACTAACACTTGTAGGATTGAATAGTGAAGAATCCAATTCTACTTGAATGTGATGAGTACATAAATTCATTCCATCAAGGAATGTATATTTGAGTGGTGAGTTACAAAATTAGTCAATTCATTACTTATTTATCATTTAACCTTTGCTTGATTGAGGGTAAGCTCTTTTTTTATATCATCACAACCATTATGGAGGTAGAAATGCCCAAATGGGGTTTGACTTAGGCAAGCCCCTAAATGATACAACCCTTCCCCCTCTTTCATGTGTGAAATTTTTCATATTTGAAGCTAATTGGAGGAAGGTAAAGCCTAATTACCCATTCATGCTTTCAATTCCTACAAGTTTCCAAGCCACAAAAATTGAATTTTCTCAATAATAGATGAAATTACTTCATTGACATCAGAAGAAAGGAGCTACAAACCAGAGACTTCAAACTTGTGTTTTTGTAAATGGCGATTTTGGTTTTACCCCTCATAATGCTTTGCTCCTCCTAGGGTTTTTCACCTAAAAGGAGAAAGGGGATTGGATGGGGGACCAAAATTCAAAGGTTTACACTCAAGACTAATGTTAATGAGATGTATTATTCTTAATTAATATGTTCTAATGCTCTGATTTGAAATTGAAGTGATCTAATGATGCAAAACTATGAAAATGTGAAGTGTTGGAAAAAACAATTGGATATGTAGAAATGCCTAAGAATATGACTAAATGATGAAATAACAAAACATAATAAAAGAGATGCACCTAGAGTTAGAAGTTTGATGTTGGAAGATTCTGGAATCCTGAGAAATTTGACTGGAATGTTGACTAGGACACTTAGGCTAGTTTGGGCGACTTAGTCCCAGTTTCGGGAAACTTTACCGGAACAAGAATCCGTCAAATGGCTATCCAAAAATGTCAAAATAAGTTTTCAGGCCTAGAAGCAAGACTAATTCACCCCTGGTTGTGACTTAGTCCTCCTACAGATGTTGAGAAATTTGGGATAAAATCTTGTAGTCTCAGGTCTACACTTCCTTTTCTGACAAGTGTCTGTACTTGATTCTACAAAAAATGGGGTAGAAAGTCTCTTAAAGCTTGAAATAAGGTGATGTTGACTTGATTGACTTTATGCACTTTTTGATCACTTTTCAACACCTATTGCTTGACAAATCTACATACAAAAGTCAAATGCAAAAGGGGGAAAATGGTTGAGGGTTAGAGAATAGGGGTTTGCCTTGGTCAAACCCCACTTTGGTAATCAAACCCTAAACAATGAAATGAAATGAAAAGAGAGTGATAAATAGATAACATGCAAATGCAAATGTCATAAACTTACCACACCATTGGTGCTCAAATCTGAAGATGTGAAATGAAGAAATCCAATAGCTTGACTTGATAATGCTTGATTTGCTTGGATGCTTGATGAGTGCAAGAGATTGTAAGTGATTTAGAGATAGATGATTGTAGGAGAAATGAGCTAGGAGATAAGAGATGTAAAATGAGGTGAAAAACCCTTATTTATACTTGATTTTACTAAAATTTCCCAAAAGTAACACATCATAGGTTGACCTCAAGGGTTAGAGGACAAAATCCTACTAGAAATTTAAAATATTTTTTTGTTTTGTGGTAAAAAGGACTAAGTCGCCCTATGGGCGACTTGGTCCCACTTAAGCAAATTAAGTGGGTGTCAGGAATTTTAGGGCATTAAAAGTTTTCCAACGGGAATATCCTTAACAACACACTTGAAAACGGCCAGAAAGTGTATTAAGGGGTAATTTAGACATGAGAAAGGGTTGAATTAGTGAAATTAAGCCTAGAAAAGCATGAAATCTTGTTACAAGACTTTACAACACTTCAAAATAGGACTTAATAAGTGATAAAAAGGTGATTTTTAGGTGAATTGTAATGAATATATTCTAGAAAAGTGTAGAAATGTTTTTCAACACTTCACAACACCTTCAAAAGACATCATAATTTGAATGTTTAAGCCCTAATGTGAATGTTTTGACCACATTACAACATTATGCCTAAGAAAAATCAAGCCAAAGCCCATTAGAAAGACTCAAGTGAGCATAAAAATGTCAATTATACATTTTTTTGGTGACACAATTTTTAGATCTTAAAAATGAGGAGGAAAGTCTACCTGGTGCACCACACCCTATACTAGCTAATTCATCGTCAAATTTACACACCGGTTTCTTTTGTGTCTACTTTTTGTATTTCTGGATCTTGTTTCTATCTTTCTATGCTCAATTTCTCAAAAATCATAACAATTTATTGTATCTAAACATAGTTTACCTAGGAACATCATTGCATCCTTAAACTAAGTTAATTTACAACAATCAATCATCATCAATTAATACACAAAAAAACACAACTAATGGATTACAACCATGATCCACCATTCTGACTCTTCTATTGAGGTTTATAGTCAAGCAAGTTTTGAGATCATTTTTAATCCACAACCACAAAAAATTGGGAGAAGTGTGATTTAGGACTTAGATCCCTTTTTCTTGATAAAAAAAATAGTTTAAATCATGTTAACAATTGATACACATATTTATAAGTTTTAAGAGAAGATGAACATTGTGCTGAGAACGAGTGTGGGTGGGAGAGGGTGTGGGGGCCGGGGTATTTTTAAAATTTCTATGGGAGATCACGATGAGGACGACGAGGAGGATGGCTCTCTCCCTTTTCTTCGTGTTGCTATGTGCTTCTCTCCTCCTTGATTTGAAGGTTTCTACTCTCTACCAGGTGCTAAGGGGTCGTGGAGTGTTGCTTTTTATTTGGCTATAGAGGATTTTATTTTGGTTGTTCCTATTGGGCTTGAAGCTCTTTTCTACTTTTATGTTTCTTCAAAGTGGGATCCTGCATTTTTCTGCGATGTGGGCTCCTTTGGGAGTGATTTAGGCTTCCCGAGCCTTTGTGCAGGTGGCAGTTCTTTCTATTAGTGGTCACTAGATTTCCTCTTTGCTAGTGCTCCTTGTTTTGGGGTTGGTCTTGGCTTAGTCTGTGGTGTTGGCTCATAGCTGAGTTTTGACTCTTGGTGGGTGTCTCCTCTTGTTTATTGGAGTTGTGTGTCCTTTTTGGCCCTGTCATTGGTGTTCATCACCTTGTCTAGTTTATCCCTCACATTTGGGGTTGCTCTATTGAAGGTTTGTTGGTTTTGGTAGGGCTATTTTTCCTTTTCTTGGGCTTCTTCCCTACTTTGGGGTTCTTCGTTGTTGCTTTGCTCTAGTCTGTGGTTGAGAGGCCAAGCCCATGTCTTATTCTTCTACCTCTCTTTCTTGCTCCCTATAATTTGGTTGGGGACCATGGGAAAGATAGGTTTTTTGAACTCTTGGGGTTCTTCTTCTCTCTGCCTTTATCAAGGCTCTTGTTCTTCTTTTCCCTTGCTTTGGAGAAGCCTTTGGCATTTATGGTCTGTTTAGTCTTATCTATGGGTGGGTTGGTGTATTTTGTTAAGGGTGTTATGGACTCTGAGATGTCTCATATTTTGGCTTAGATGGGGTTTGGTTCTTTTTCCATCTCATTGGTTATGATGTTATTGGGCTGTGCTTTCTCATTGGTGGTTTCTTTTTCTCATGATTTTTAACTGGATGAGCTACCTCTTGCTGCTTCCTTATTGTACCTAAAGCTCATGCTGCCTTGGGATGAGATGTGTTTTCTTACTACCAAAGTTTTGGCTTCCTATTGGGTTTTACAATTGGCGTCTCCTATGGAGGTGGAGATTTCTCCTGTTGAGGTGGAGCCCTTCCCTATTGAGGTGGAGACAGTTGTTGTTGTTGTTGTGGGTTGTCCCCTTTCTTTCTCCTAGTTCCTTTTGAGGTGGAGCATGTTTGTGCAGGAGATTGGTGACTCTCGTAGTTTTGATTCTCATTCATCCTCTCCTATAGAAGGGAGATCTCTCTTATTGAGGTTGAGATTGAGTTGGTGTGTTGGGTGGAGAGGTGCTTTAAGTTGGTGGTTGTTCCTCAGTGTTCTATTTTTCTTGATGACTCCCTAACTTTGGTAGGGAGTTTGGATGTTTTGGACCTACATTTATTTAGGAGCTATTGTTTTAATGGTGTTGTTGTTTGGAAGATTTTGCTTCTTGAAGACCTTGAGGTTCATGTTGTCTTGGCCACCCTGGGAGTGGTGTTGAAAATTGAGGTGTTTTCTTAGCTTGATACTTTGTAAAAATTTAAGATTGCTGATCTAAATATGCTTTCCTTTGTTACAGATTCTTTGTGGGTGATTATATGATTAATTCATTCTATCATTTGTAGAATGAAGAAAAAAGTTGTAGAAGAATTAGATAGGATATTAGAAAGATTACACAAGCATATACCATGGAGAAACCCTTTCGGGAAAAAACTACATTAAGAATCAATGTATTATTTAATCTCTCAAGTAGATTACAATAACTCCAATTCTTGCTTGAGAATGCTTCTTTTGCCTTCACCAAATCTTCTTCACAACTTGCAATAAAATTGATAATAACTCTCTTCAACTTGCTTGAGATAAATAGGCATTAATCAACTTTGTAAACTCCAAAAGAGTTACAATTACAATGCTCAATCCCTATCCCTAAAAGGTATGCCTATCTCTTGCAAGTAAATTTATTCTGTGAAGAACAATGTCAAATCATCATCTTCATCCATTTGGGTGTCCCAAACCGAAGTAGTAACTCAACCTTTATTCTGTAAATATCTTCAAGGCTTTATCCTAAAAGTAGGCACCCAAGAGTGGGCCCACTTAGCCTTCTGAAATATCTTGGCATGAAAAGGAGTTAATTCCAAGAAGCCAACTTGGGCGCCCAAGTTGGGTCCAAGTCATTTCTTGTTAATTGAAACATTTCTCTTCACCTTTCATGCAAGAATGGCCATCCCCTATTAACTGAAGGTAGTCCCTGTTATCTTTCATGCAACTCAAGTCATTAGTCAAGGTGGGTCCATGAAGTTGGGTAGAAATTTGGTGGCCACTTTTTTAAAAAAGTTTGAAAACTCATAGCACGAGCACGTTATAATGCGCTCGCGTTATTGCACGCTAAAAGAAAAAAGAAAAGTGAAAGTCATTCATTTTCACTTCAACTTTTTTTTTGTTCTGCCCGCGGCCAGAACCCCCAACTTTTGCGCTCGCATTCTAGGAGGAGGTATTGTGAAAATATATTCAACAACACTTGCTATTTCTTTGCAAGGATGGCACCATGATGACGAAGAGGTGGGAGAGGTAAGTATTGTTTGCTATTTGTTTTGAATTTCTTAGTTTTAGGTTGATTTTGTTAGTTTTAGGTTATATTTGACATATATTTTTTTGAATTTGTAGAAGATGCAAATGAACCCACAAACCCTCAAAATCCTCAACAAGAAGAGCAACCAAATCCTCAACAAGAAAATCAACCTCAACAACAACCTCCTCCACCAATCACTCAACACCCTCCTAACACTCAACAAAATTTAATGAGTGAAATTGAGAACAACAAAAAATAAATTGAGGATTTTATTAGTAGGTTGAGTGATTCAAATGGTTCAACCATAGAAAGAATGACCCTAGAAAATTCATTGAAAGATATGTTAAAAAATGTAGATTCAATTAGAAAACAAATAACTAGATGGTAAGATAGGAGGCAGGTGGCTAGGGAGTATTTTGCAGATAAACTATCATATGAAAAAGTAAAGGATTTAAAAATTACAAAAGGTGATTTGTGCTCATTATTCAATGACCCACATAGAAATAAAAATCTTAGCCTCAATGTGAAGAGGTTTCCTATTCATTGGCGCCACCACCAAGAGATTAGGAACTATTTTTATGATAGGTGGTTCATGGTCTTTGATGATCGACCGTGCAACAATTTTGAAGTCCTGCAGTATTTTTTTAGGAAACTATACAGTGAGTTCATATTGAACAAAATTCCAAATTATTTTGATATGAGGGACTTCTAGGGGAGAGGTGGGGGGTCAGCTCAGGATAGGCCTGGTGTACAGCCGGATCCTACGCAGCAAGGGATACGAGCTCTAGCTAGGCCGCCTCGTGAGCACGTTGTTATGCCTGTCGTCGTGAAGGAGAGTGTTGACATAGAGACATTGTAGGTGATCAAAACTTTGACCTAGAGTGTCATCCATCATAGTAGCCCTATTCTATAGCGCCATCTAGTGGAGTCTTCGAGTGGTGGCCTTCAACCCCATGTGTGTCAATCTTGTGGCATGACTTTTTCATACGACCCCACCGACACTCGGGAGGCTGCTACATAGGATCCATATGCAACTACGAAGATGGAGAGGGTGGCTGAAATTTTGCATGATGCGTATGGAATTGATACTCAGGTAAAAGTTAGCATGTTCATTGAATTTAATTTATTAAATTTCAATTTTGAAATGCAAGATTAACTAATTTAGTTTTATGATTTTAATAAAATTGCAGGGTCACAGTGTTGAGACTGGATACGTTGGCCCTCCACCTAATTTTTTCTGTAGTACACCTATCGGTGGGGTATGTAACTAGTAAACAATTATAAATCTATTACATGTTAATAGCATTGTTTTACGAATGGTATTTTAATATGTGATTTTGGATGTTGAACAGGGTAATATTGGAGGTTTCAAGGGAACACCTCTCAGTGCCAGTGGATTTACTCAAACCTACACACAGGTAATAGAATAAAAAGTTTAACTAATGAATTATACTTAATAGATTTGTGTAGTATATATTCATATCGTTGGTTACGTTGCATTGCACATCATTCAAACTCAAAGCATTACTTCGTATTCCATAACTAATAACTAGATACATGTTGATAGATGAAAAAATTTCAACTACAATATAGTGTTGGAATAGTTGCCTTAATATCACAAGCTGAAACCTCTGAGAAAGCATGGTCACTATGACTGGTGAAATGTCTAGCTGATCTGCTAATAGATCCTGAACTGTCACTGTGACATCCTAAATGTCTTGGCGATCAGCATCTGAAACCTTCAGTGTAACCTGGACAGTCGGAATGATGTTTCGGCGATGGGAGGAAGTCTGGTCGATATCGGCGTGACATATTTTTAGAGAATATAATGATTTAAGCCTTAAAAAGTTTCATTTTAAGGATTCCAATTGAAGAGGGTTTGATAAAATCACCTTAGATCAAACCCCCTTGGATAGAACCTTTCTAGTTTTAAACCATACCTATAAATGCGTCTCCTTTACACCCATCAAAATGCTGATAAAAAATCACTTTTGATTTAGCTTTTGGGGGATCAAATGAATTCATTGAAAATTTATTTCAAATGATTATGGTATTCCTAAGAACAAGCTATCCAATGAATATAATTTTAATATGTTTTGGTTTTGTTATGTATTTGTTTTTTAAGTTTTATTAAACATAGGTTTTTCATTGAAAATGAATTTCTTTGTTCTTCACATGTGGAAAAATAGAAGATTATCAAAAAAAAAATTTGAAAAATATGAGTGCACCAGATATTGAAGTCCTTGATCCAACAAAAAAATAAAATAAAATTTTGACATATACAAAAAGTTACGTTATCTGATCGTATTAATGCGAATTGTAATTTGTTTGACTTTGAAACTTGATTAAGGAAAAATATTCAATAAAAACTATCTAACCAAGTGGAAGCACTAGATATTAGAGTTACAAATCTAAATGTGAAAGAATTAGAATTTTATCCTTCATGGAAAAAAAATTATGCGTTATACGGTGTGCGTCACTTTTTAAAAATGTTGTTTTCTGAAAAAAATCAATTTTCGTGGGAGATGGAAAAAGAAGTGCAATTTGATTCCAAAAATTTTGAAAAAAATATTTTTAGAATCTGCAAACAAAATTTTGATGAGACTCTAGTTTTCACCATCTTCAAATTCCTCATAGTTTAGCGCTATAGGTGCCCAAATGTGAAGATTTAGTTAAAAATAATAATTTAGGTGTCGGTTTGGCCAAAAATTGTAAACCACTATTATGGGATCACCCACCAAAGGAGACACATTTATAGGTATGGTTTAAAACTAGCAAGGTTCTATCCAAGGGGGTTTGATCTAAGGTGATTTTATCAAACCCTCTTCAATTGGAATCCTTAAAATGAAACTTTTTAAGGCTTAAATCATTATATTTTCTAAAAATATGTGATTTCAGCTAAAATTCGTTCCTCTCAGGAATTGTAAACCACTATTATGACAGCACCCATTGATAGATGAAAAAATTTCAACTACAATATAGTGTTGGAATTGTTGCCTCAATATCACAAGCTGAAACCTCTGAGAAAGCATGGTCACTGTGACTGGTGAAATGTCTAGCCGATCTGCTAATAGATCCTGAACTGTCACTGTGACATCCTAAATGTCTTGGCGATCAGCATCTGAAACCTTCAGTGTAACCTGGACAGTCGGAATGATGTTTCGGCGACGGGAGGAAGTCTGGTAGATTTCGGCGTGACCTTTGGTCTATCTAGCCGATGAAGCAATCAATATGACTTGCTCCTATTGGAATGTGTCCTGCCAAGTGGGTTGGTCTGGCCAATGGGTTGATATATAGAGGTTGTCAGGTAGACTCATGGCAACTGATGTTTATGGGGAGACACTTGGCCGAAAGGTTTACTTCAGTGTGATGTCTCATTGATAGCGGTAAGTCTCGCCGACGGGTATACATATGGAGTCATCGGGGTAACGAAAGGGTTTGCTATGAACTCTTGGTGACGGGCGTTTGTCTCACCGATGTTGTGGGATGCGTTCGGTATGAATCCTGGCAAAAGGAGGTCTCAGGGTAACATGGAGGCTTCGGTATGAAGTCTTAGTGATGAACGAATTCTTGCCGACAATGGAACATTGCGGTGTAACTTGAAGGCATTAGTATGACCTCTTGGCGAAAGCAGTAAGTCCTGTTGACATTGGTGTTTGTTAACGGGTGTCTTCGGTGTGACTACCGGTGACCGAAGTCTTCGGCGAAAGGTGTGAACATTCAGAGTAACATCTCAGCGATAGCCTAAGTCTTGCCAACTAGTGTTCTTTTTGGTATGACTTGAAGGTTCATTGTGATCTCTTGGTGAATGACGATAGTCTTGCTGATGGAAAAGCTAACGTCTATGTGACTTTGGAGCTTTGGTATGATGTCTCACCGATAGTGATAAGTCTTGGCAATAGCGATGCATGTGATGGATATCATGAAGATGTCTTGGCGACAAGGGGAATTCTGAGCGATAGCTTTTAGGACTCGGTGTAATGTCTTGCCGATAGTGAAGACTCTTAGCGATATCGACAGATGGGCTTTGTGGCATCGGGGAGACACGGTTAGTGTCTCACCTACATGCGACATAGGTTGAATTCCCTTGACTGAGTGAAGACTATCCTACATGGTGTGACTTGGACAAATCAGAGAGGGCAGAATGTGAACCGTTTTGCTGTGAGACTGTTGCAACCTTTTCTATGTAGAAGGCTAATAGTGTGTTGGGAAACTTCTATATGAGGAAATGGAAACATCTACATTTGGGCAATGGATGATAGTGATGTTGAGCTAGATGTTCGACAATTGTGATTTGACAGTTGAAAACGAACTCATTCACAGAGGTTGTTGAGAACGAATGGATATATTTATGCATTGGATGTTCTGAATATAGAGAGAGAGTGATAGAGAGAGGACCGAGTGGCTGGCTAAAAGGCCAAGGCCATGAGGCCGAAGCAGAGATAGAGAGAGGACCGAGTCGCTGGCTGAAAGGCCGAGGCCATGAGGCCAAAGCAGAGGAAGAGAGAGGCAGGGGTATGCTGCTGGAATCTCTCCTAATCATGAATGCCATGGTTGATCTCTCAGGGAGATTTTGCTACCAGATTGTTTCCAAAATGAACAAGATGTAATCTTTGAAAAGGCTATGAGCCTGAATTGTATTGTAACCTTCAGTTGCTGAATAATACAATGGATCAATCTTTGGAGTGTGGGGTTTTTTACCTGAAAGGGTTTTCCCCACGTAAATCTTTGTGTTCTAGTTTTATGTCTTATCTTTCATCTGTGTTGGTTCTGTTTCTAGAATCTGTTATTGCTTGCTGTTGAATTTACATGTGCTTCTCTCAGAAGGATTAATGTGGGAAATGAACTGTGTTTGTTTCCTCTTTAGGACATAGTTGTACGTGTCTTTGAGGCAACCTAATCGAAATTAAAGTTACCGAAGGCACTACTATTCTTGGAGATTTCTCTGAGATGCCCTAGATTTCCCTTACATATAGTTGTTTAGAAAGTCAACATAAGCAGTGATGAAATTACTTCACATGGAGGCATGTGCTTGCAAAGGTGCACCTGCACGACAAACTATGGATGCTTGGAAAAAATCTATGAAACCATAATAGTAAGCAATAGCATAGACAAGGAAGTTAGTAGTTTGAAAAAATTCCTCAAAGAAATGCAGTCTCATGGTGATGGAATTCCATTCCATCACCATGAGACCATAGTTCTTCGAGGCATTTCTTCAAACTGCTTACCACCTTTTCTATGATACCAAATTTTTCATACATGTGCACCAAAGCATTTTATCAAACTACTCACTTCCTTGTTGCTATGGCTAAGGTGCTTTCCAACAAACTATGGATGCTTGGGAAAATATCTATCAAAGCATAATAGTAAGCAATAATACCATAGAGAAGGCAATGAACTTTTTGAAAAAATGACTAAAAGAAATGTGGTCTTATGGTGATGGAATTCCATGGCATGCATTTGTTTGTAATGGCATTCCATCACCACGAGACCCCATTTCTTTTGAGGCATTTTTTCAAATAGTTCACTGCCTTCTCTATGCCACCACAATTATTGTACATGTCTATGAAAGCATTTAATCAAACAGTTCAGTGACTTGTTGCTATAGGTAAAAGCCTAAAAACATGTCCTTTTGAACAAGATATGGATAGGGAAAATAGTAAGCATGATAATCAGAAATATATAGTTTAATAAGTACTCAAAATTTTGTTCATTAGATCTCATACATTATATGTCATGACGTGATCTGTATGGATCTAGACTAGATTGCAGTATTTAAATGCTTAACTTTTACAATGCTTTTACAATGATTATTCCAAGTTAATTAAATCGAAATTAGCTTAAGGAAATAACGAGAATGAAAATAATAACAAGGTGATTTAGCAGAAAAGAAGGAAATGAGAGACGAAAGAGAGAGAAGAAGAGAAGTGCAAACAGGTTGATAGCGGAGTTCGTCACGAAAGTGACTACGTCTCCGGGTCCACTCCAATAGAGAGACCGATCCGATTAACTCCAAAATCGATTACAAAGCACCACAATCATTCTCCAAGCACTTCGGCAGCATAACAGCGCTCTGACGTGCGAGAATGACTCAAAGAATCTCCACAAGACCTCTCTTTCGATTATCTCCACAGCTTCAAGACTTCGTCACCTGAAAGAAACTTGTCCCCTACTCTCACCTCAAGCCCCCTTTAAATACATAAAATTTCCTCAAATTGGCCTTTAACCAATTGATTTACAAGATATTCCTTATCTCTCCAAAATATCTTCAAATCTTTACAATCTCCCAAAAAAAACAACTTAATCTTCCAAATTTAAAATAACCCCCCTAATCTTTATTTTAGCCCTTTTATTTATTCACTTCGGGCTTTTGTTACAACTTAAGGGGTTAATTTTAAATAAAAGTTGTTTGTTTTTATTTTAATTTAGGAGTTTGTTTTTAAAAAATAAGGCATTCGGGTAAACAAATTAACAAAACGAACCCACACAACACATATCTTATACCGCTTCAAAGGCCTAGTGGTGGCTACTGATTTTAGCACACCGGCGGTTCTGGGTTCAACTCCCGGCCGTCGGCTTTTACCACCCAAATTTCACCGAATAAACAACAAAACAAAATTGTCACCATGTATAGACAGGCGCGAAACTGTAGCCGGATTGGTAGGTGTCGGGCGTTGCGCGCAGGAGGTTGCCGGATCGAGTCCCTTTCGGGCCGGTTCAAACCTTTTATTAACAAATAAAAACAACATGCCTATCCGCGGGGAGAATGAGGAGGCCACGTGGCATGCCTGCAACGTGCCACGTGGCAAAAATTGATTCGCCGAATGTGCTGACCGTGATGCCGACTGGGTGCCACTCTGATGCCGACGTGGAGACTGAGTCATCTGCTGACTAGACGCTGACGGGGATTGACGTGTCCGCCACGTGTACGAAAAAAATTTGCCGACGATGTTGACGTGTTGCTGACTGACAGCCGACGTGTCTGCCATGTGTAACGCTGACTGTGCGCTGACTCACGTACGGGATGCTGACTGTGCAACTGACTGTACGTACGGATGCCACGTGTCCGAATATGAATGGTTCCGTACAATGCCAATATGGATGTCACGTCATTGTACGGACATGACACGTGTCAACACCCGGTTGGTCCACATCGGATTCCGTACCATGTGCTGACGTCAGCTGTATGGATGATGACGTCATCCCTGTACCCTCTGTCCACTAAGTCAACCCAAAACTTTGACTGCTGATAACTCTCGCGTCCGATGTCAGATTTCGACGAAACGAACACCGTCGGAATCGTCTTGACGAGCTCTTCGCGATGACGCTGTTTTCATTGATTTTTGACAATGCCATTTTTTCCGCTTTCTGGATGCCCCTGATCCCAGTTTGACCCGAGGTTTGACTGGCCATAACTCGTGCAAATGGACTCCTTTTCGCTCTGTTCGAGTTGCGTTGGAATCGGGACGCTGAGCTCTTTCTGATGGTGCAGATTTTGGAGAAAAATGAGACACTTCAATTTCCACTGAAAAATGTCCACTGGATCATGACGTGGATCGCTATTGTAACTTTTTGTGATTGAAAAATTTATTGTTTTATTTTTAGATGTTGGATGCAAAAACACCTCCAAATGTTACAAGAGAAATGGATATCAGTGTTTCATCCGCTATACAATCCTTGATGGCTTTGACAGGGGAGGTATGAGGAAAATTACTAAATTTCAATTTACATTCGTTGTTATAGATGTTAGTTCTAGTGAAAAATCAAACCATTATTGATTTTTAGTTTAATTTCTATTTGGATGGTTTATAAAGGGCTTGAGCATGCCTCAACATCGGTGTGCAAATATTTCCCTCATGGAGAGTGATCGTGAGATGGCTATAAGTGATTATTTTGTTAAATATATCATTTTTTATAATGTAATTTCTATATATTAATGTCTTTACTTCTTATTGTAACAGTTAAAACTTCACCAAGAACTTAACAGTACTAGGAGGAGTAGTAGGAGCACTCCTCGAGTGCAGCACAAATGAGTAACAGACCTATCGCCATCTGATCAACAAGCAAATGGCAAGAGTTTATTTCGAGAGTCTGGAGAATAATGACTTTTGATTCTAGATCCCTTTGTTGTATGCCTACATGGTAGTTTTGTACATATTTTGTATTGGATATATTTGAAATTGTATGCCTATATGGCATTCTCGTAAGCCTATATGGCTATTTTGTACCTATATTTTATACTTATATCGACATATATTGATGTATGTGTACATGGCTATTTGGTTAATACAATTTTTTTTTATCGATGGTATCCATATTTTCATGTTATAAATTCATGGTTCAATAGATATGAGTTACATGTATTCAAGTGCATACTTTACAACTTATGTGTATACTTTGTGACTTACGTGTGTTCCAATGTATCCTTTGTGACTTACATGTTTTCATGCGTATACCTTGTATTCGTGCATATACTTTGTATTAAGTTGTGTATACTATATATTCATGTGTATACTTCAAGGAATACGTGTTTGTGACTACTTGTGCTTCCCTTATTCACATGTACATGCTTGGCTTATTCACATGTATACTTATTAATTGGTTAGCCCTAGCATTGATCATTGTTGTCCTTCATGGTTTGTCTTGAATAAATTAATTGATTGATGGTAAACAATTTTATCTAAAAGAAAAAAACATGTTTTCAATTGGTATTCCATGAAATGATTGATAAAAGGATTCCAATATATTTAATCCTTTGATTGGAACAACTCAATTAAGCAAAGGATACATAATCTTCACAACATTTGCAAAAACATAATATTCAGAGTAGATGAAGTAGTCAACTTCTTGACACATTATCTATGTTACCAAGTTCTATTTTAGCCCTAGTTCTAGTCTTGGTTCACTCAAATGGTGCGGGTCCTAGTTCAGTTCGCTTGTGGGTTCGACTAGGGTCCTTCATTTTTGGGACTGGTTCGTCCAGGCAGAACCCAAGAGAACCCGGGCAGAACCCAGACAAAACCCAAGCGAACCAAGACAAAACCTGCATGCCTAGGCATCCAAAAAAGTGTTTTTTTGAATTTTTTTAATGTTTTATGGAGTTGGACTTTGACCCACACCCAAGGGAACCCTAAAAGTGGCCTCTAAATCACTTCAAACAACTTAACTACCTCATTCTTATTCATTTGTTTTGAAAACAAGTATTTTCATTCTAAGAGGCTGAGCTTTCATTTTTGCTTGCTAGATTGAAAGCGAATTGTGACACAACTTTATTTTTTCAAAAATTGTTTTGTATCATTGAACTGAGAATTTATCACACATCTATAGAGAAACAGAGGAATACTACAAAATAAAACACATTACACTTTTGTTCGCACTGACTTGATGTACTCTCCAACATCTCTCTTCTCTCATGTGAAGAGTTAGAACTGCTTGGCCATGCCTTTGCATCATTCAAGAAGTTTTTCTCTTTTTGACAATGTCAAAAGCATAGTTGCATACAGATTAGGAAAAATAATTTTCCTTTTAGATTAGCAATGCATGGAAGTTTCAAAAAGTATCCTTGATATTACAAAAAAATATGCATTTATACACTTCAATTGTGTAGTCACCTTTTGGTTCTTTGAAAAAAAATATGCCTATGTCATTGTTACACTGCACATGTAAACCAAATTTTGTATTGTGGAGCTATGTTAAGCTACCACTCTCAAGACCAATGTAACAATGATACAAAATAATGTTTGAGACTGCAAGAAGACATCAAAATGGCTAGTGTACTAAACAAATTCTTATGATTTATGAAGAACGCTGATAACTCTACTCAGTTGGCTTCTTTTTTCAAAATTATACAAATTGAACTCTAGCATCAATAGACTTTGTATATCAAGCTACCACAATTCAAGTTTCAACGATGAATATTTATCATGCATGTTTTAAATGAAATTCAAGTTTATGGTGGTTTTATTATTTATATGATGTTATGTGATATTATAATCCTAATTCATGCTTCTAGGCTGCATATATATATATATAATTTTTACATGTTTTTTGTGCCAACAAACCCAAAACAAATCAAACCCCCCTCCAAAAAATTTGGCCTAACTGGCGAGCCGAACCCCCAAACCTGAACCCGAACCTCAAAACCTATTCCAACACTCTTCATTCTACTTGCAAAAACTTAATTGACCACCAAATTATGTTGCATCTTGACTTTACCCACTTTTACTCCCTCAAACCTCTCTTTTTCATTCAAAACCCCTGTTTTCCCAATTAGGGCATCATACCATAACATACTTTTGACCTCCTCTATCCTTGCAGACCTTTTGAACACATCAAAATCCACAACCTCACCCTATTTCCAACCTATTCTAACTTATTTTTAAGCAATTTCTTCTTTTCACCTCTTCTAGCCTTGCTTTTAAGGGGCCTCAATTCTGAATTTTCAACATGGGCAGTGTTAGTAATCTCTTCCAATTCCTTTACCAATGTTATTTTCTTATTCCTACTCCCTATCCTACTTACATCAAGCCCATATCAACGAGACACAACCTGAACAATAGGTGGACTGGCCTATTTCAATATATTATACTTGAACCCTTAAGGGATCAATCTGGTTGAACGTAGCTCAAAGTGATTCCGTGTGTTTGGGTGTGAAAGAGGACCATGCCTAGCGTAAACATACCTATTCAAATACGTTGGAACAGTCCGTTTGGTCACACGAGTTGCAAAATGAAAGTTGCACCACTTTGCAACTTTCCACTACTTGCATTTGACACTTTTTCCATCAACTGAAAATTGGACACTACAGGAAAGCCACTCTGAGAAAACACAAACCGAGAGATATTATTGTAGAGGGGCCCAACATGATCCCATAGGATCAGACAAAAAGTTTCTAAGCATCACAGTATTTGAGTAACAACATGCTAAAGTTTGCAGCCATTTTGCACTTTGGACCTTAAGGGATTGATTTAGTTGAACGTAGCTCAGAGCGATTCCGCGTGTTTGGGTGTGAAATAGGACTATTCAAGTGTAAACATACCTATTTAGATGCGTTGGAACAATTCATTTGGTCACATGAGTTGCAAAATGAAAGTTGCACCACTTTGCAACTTTCCACTACATGCATTTGACACTTTTTCCATCAACTAAAAACTGGACACCACAGGAAAACCACTCTAAGATAACAAAAACTGAGAAATTATATTGTAGAGGGTCCCAACACGATCCCATAGGATTAGAAAATAAGTTTCTAAGCATCATGGTATTTGAGTAACAACATGCTGAAGTTTGCAACAATTTTGCACTTTGGACCCTTAAGGGATCGATCCAGTTGAACGTAGCTTGAAGCGATTCCATGTGTTTGGGTGCGAAAGAGGACCATGCCTAGCGTAAAAATACCTATTCAAATGTGTTGGAATGGTTTGTTTGGTCACATGAGCTGCAAAATGAAAGTTGCACCACTTTGCAACTTTCCACTGCATCCATTTGACACTTTTTCCATCAACTGAAAACTGGACACCACAAGAAAACCACTATGAGATAACAAAAATAGAGAGAGGTTATTGTAAAGGGGCCCAATATGATCCCATAGGATTAGACAAGAATTTTTTAAGCATCACGATATCCGAGTAACAACATGCTGAAGTTTGCAGCCATTTTGCACTTTGGACCCTTAAGGGATAGATCTAGTTGAACGTAGCTCAAAGCGATTCCGTGTGTTTGGGTGCAAAAGATGACCATACCTAGAGTAAAAATACCTATTTGGACATGTTGGAACAATTTATTTGGTCACACGAGTTATAGAACGAAAGTTACCCCACTTTGCAACTTTCCACTATTTGCATTTGACACTTTTTCCATCAACTGAAAACTGGATACCATAGGAAAACCACTTCGAGATAAAAAAAACTGAGAGAGGTTATTGTAGAGAGGCCCAAATAAAATCCCATAGGATCAGGCGAGAAGTTTCTAAGCATCACAGTATCCGAGTAACAACATGTTGAAGTTTGGAACCATTTTACACTTTGGACCCTTAAGGGATCGATCCGATTGAAAGTAGCTTAGAGCGATTCTGGGTGTTTGCGTGTGAAAGAAGATCATGCATAGCATAAACATACCTATTCAGATGTGTTGGAACAGTTTGTTTGGTCACACGAGTTGCAAAACAAAAGTTGCACCACTTTGCAACTTTCCACTACTTGCATTTGACACTTTTTCCATCAAGTAAAAACTGGACACCATAGGAAAACCAGTCTGAGATAACAAAAACTGAGAGAGGTTATTGTAGATGTGTCAAACACGATCCCATAGCATTGGATGAAAAGTTTCTAAGCATCACGATATCCAAGTAACAACATGCTAAATTTTGCAACCATTTTGCACTTTGGACCCTTAAGGGATCGATCTAGTTGAATGTAGCTCAGAGCGATTCCGCTTGTTTGGGTGCAAAATAGGACCATTCCTAGCATAAACATACCTATTTGGATGTGTTAGAATTGTTCGTTTGGTCACATGAGTTGTAGAATGAAATTTGCACCACTTTGCAATTTTCCACTGCTTGCATTTGACATTTTTTCCATCAACTGAAAACTAGACACCACGAAAAAACCACTCTAAGATAACAAAAAATTAGAGAGGTTATTGTGCAGGGGACCAATGCTATCCCAAAGGATCATACTAGAATTTTTTAAGCATCACGGTATCCGAGTAACATGTTGAAGTTTGTAGCCATTTTGCACTTTGGACCCTTAAGGGATCAATCAAGTTGAATGTAGCTTAGAGAAATTCCGTGTGTTTGGGTGCAAAAGATGACCATGCCTAGTGTAAACATACCTATTCGGATACGTTGGAACAGTTCATTTAGTCACACGAGTTGCAAAATGAAAGTTGCACCACTTTGCAACTTTCCACTACTTGCATTTAACACTTTTTTCATCAACTGAAAATTGGACACCACAGGAAAAACACTCTGAGATAACAAAAACTGAGAGAGGTTATTGTAGAGGTTCCCAACACGATCCCATAGGATCAGATGAGAAGTTTCTAAGAATCACGGTATCCTAGTAACAACATACTGAAGTTTGCAGCCATTTTGCACTTTGGACCCTTAAGGGATCGATCCGGTTGAACGTAGCTTGGAGTGAGTACGCATGTTTGGGTGAAAAATAGGACCATTCCTAGCGTAAAAATACCTATTCAAACATGTTGGAACATTTCGTTTGGTCACACGAGTTGCAGAACAAAAGTTACACCACTTTGCAACTTTCCACTGCTTGCATTTGACACTTTTTCCATCAACTAAAAATTGTACACCACAAGAAAACTACTCTGAGATAACAAAAACCGAGAGAGGTTATTGTAGAGGGCCCCAACACGATCCCATAGGTTCAGATGGATATTTTGTAAGTGCCATGGTATTTGAGTAATACCCCGTGAAAGATTGCTACTCTTTTGCACTTTGGGATTTGATGTTTCATTGAATTGTATAGTTTCGTACAGGGTGATTCTGCTATCTTTTCGATGGAATTTGGTGGAAAGTAGACTTAACTTCATTTTAGTTTTGGTTTGCTTGGATTTGAAGTGATTTTGTGCATTTTAGAAGCCAATTACTGAGGGTTGGTTTGTATACCCTATTTTAAGTGTTTTGAGTGCATTAAAATGTCATATTAAGTGTTTCACCCACTATATGCTTCTATAACTCGATGGAAAGGCTTAGTTATTGTTATAAGTGTAAGGAAAATTAGATGCATAAAATAATTCTCCTAACATCAATACCTCAGGAAAGAATGAAGATACACTTTAAAATTTACAATTACACTCAAGTTAAGAAGCACTATGAAACAGATTACAGAGACAGTGTTTTGACAATCACACAAGAACACTAGATATACGTGGGAAAACCCTTACGGGAGAAAAACCCACCACACCAAGAGAAATCACTTTGTATTACAGTAATAAGGATTACATACAATTGTCATACTTATCTTTCTGGTGTCTGATTTACAACAACATTCACCATTAATAATATTGGACAAGAACCTTTACTGTTTATAGTCTTTACATAATCGAATTCATACACTGATATAGTTCGAACTCTTCACACTCCACTATTGATTGAACCAACCGATCACAATCTGCAATCACCAAGTAAATCCATGTCGAACTCTGTCTGTCGAGCTCCTTCACAGAACCGTCACAACAAACAGACTCCCAACGGTTCCAATTCAGCTCCTCTGATTGGCCGAATACCAACCACGTAGATAGTCATCGCTCGGTCAAAAGAAACAAACTGAGTTGGCATCTCGGTGAGACACTAACAGTGTCTCGCCGATGCCACTTAGACTTCATATCGATATCGCCAAGAGTCACAGTTATCGCCAGGATGTTCCATCAAGCTTCATGTTACACCGAGTCACCAAGCAGTCGCCCAGACCTATCGCATTCGCTAGAAGGTCATAGCGAGTCACCAAAGTTACACCGAAGTCATTTGTCATATCGAGCTCCATAGGATAGTCGGCAAGACATACCGATATCGCCAAGAGGTCTCATAGAGCAACATTAGGTTACACTGAAAGCATACACCTATTGGCAAGACCAAACACCTTCACTGAGACATTACGCCAAAGCTTTGCAAGTCACGTAGGCTTAAGTGTTCTCATCGACTAGACAATCAGCTTTCGGCGAGACATCATACCGAGATCCATATGTTTCATTGAAGCTGTCAGCAATTGCCAAGACATATCATCTTCGTCGAGAGAACATACTGAACTCCAAGACTTACCCCGAAGACTCCAACAGAAAAAACTGTCGGCGAGACTTTATCTTTCGCTAAGACTCTTCATCGAGCCGCCATGTTACACCGATGACTTACACTTGAGCCTCCATTGGTGAAACATTTCAATGTCACTGGGACATCTTATCAAACCCATTGTGTCATCCCGAAGACCATAAAACAAAACATCTTGTCAACGAGACATTAGCTTTCCCTGAGACTTCTCACCGAGTTGTCATAGGTTATCCCGAAGCCCATGGTCACTGAGAGTCTCCCCGATAACGATTGAATGGCATGTCAGCCAGAGGTCTCCTGAGTGCTATGAGGTCATAACGAACACACTATGTCACAATGATAGACTCCATAGTGTAACCTTTCGGCAAGACTTCTGCAAGGTCACAACAACTTGTTCAAAATAGAATGATACAAACTGCTTGTCGGCCAAACATTGAAGCTATCACACCGACTTGGCTCTAATGGAGGTTTCAGCCTATATTATTTGAGGCACATATTTCCAACAATAAAAAATGTGTGAAATTTTTTTTGCGCAAGGGAGGCAAATAGAGAGTTTTTAGGTGATTCCCTAGATGTCAAATGGTGTATTTTTTAGTGGAAAATGGTGGTTTATTGCTAGGGTTTGAAGAAATCTTTGGGGGCAGCGATATCTCTTGAACTTTTAAGCTTGTTCAAACCTTTTTGAAGGTTTTTTAGGCTTTGGTTGGCTGTGGGAAGGTTTCGAGTATGGGTTTTCAATAAACCCTTGCCTAACTTGTGAAAGAAGAGGGTTTTGGAGTTTGTTATGTTAGAGATGACCTTTTAAACACTAGATCTTCACTCAAACTCCTCAAACAGTAGTATGTTATGTGTCAAAACCTCCAATTCCATGATTTTTTTCTAGGTCCAAGACCTCTAGACCCCTAATACACTAAACCCTCGATTTCAAGCAAAATACTTAGGGTTTTAATGAAACTCCTATCTCCTGGACCTGCCAGACCCAAACAAAGCACCAAACACACTTACCAAACCCTGCACATGGTGAATAATACATTACATGGATATTCCTTCCAACATTTTATTCAAAACACCACTTGAAACCCTCATTTTCATCATGAAAATACCCTGCTACAGCCCTAGAACATCATCCCAAACACCCAACCTTGAATCCAAAACATTCTAAATAGGTTAGGCATGTATTTTACAAGTTAGAGGACCCATTCCACAAGTTATAGTAGGAACAAAAAGTGAAATGGGTCGAATCACATCATGAAAGCCTTCAATCTAAGAACACTGTGAAAGTAGGTAGCAACAGTAAAAACAAGACAACTTTTGCTATACAAAGAGTTAGAACCTATAAATAGGTGAAAATGAAAGCTAATTCGTAAATCTACAAAATCCAATAGGTTTCAGATCATCTTAGCATTCGTACAGGCCATACAATAACAAGAAAAGTGAGAAAAAATTGTAAATTTCTGGAAAATATCATTCTTCTTGATAAAAAATGGGTTACAAATCAACCAACAACCTCTCCTTCGAGGTATTGAAGGTTATTATACATGTTTACCATAGGAATAATAAAAGTAGAGGCTTTGAAAGGAACTCCATGAAAACCAAGCTCTGTAAATGGTATATCAAACTCTAGTTCAAAATATTTTAGATGAGGCTGCTCCCATAGCTCTCTTACTCGCTTGAAAAATCCTTGAAACTCTGTATTGATTTTATTTTTCTTTCCCTCTCTTGCTATTCTTCCTCAATTTCATCAAGATCATGCATTGACCTTCTTTCCCCTCCTAAATTTTGGACCACATCTGGTACCTCCACATAAAACTGGACATCGTTGGTCTTCTTGGTTCCCACACCTTGATATGGTTATGCAAATGAAAATGAAGCAAAGTAATCATCTCATTCTTTGCTCACTAAAAGAATGCATGCTTAATGCTTTGATACATGATATCAACTCTCTCTTCTGCTCTCAGGGTTGAATATCAAAATCTAGTATGGTGGGCCTCCAGAGTTCCAATCATCTTTCTTCCTCTTCCACCAAATGCTGGCCTGAGCAACACGTATGCCAGCCTAATTGGCTTTGCTTTCGAAAGTTGAAGTTTCTCCTGAGTCACCAATGTAGCTCTCTCTTCCTTTTCAGACTCTTTCATTGCTACAAATCATCTCTGGGATTTAATCATCTGTACCACATGGTTGATGTGCTTTGAATCATTGCATCTAAAGGAAATTTCTTTAACATAAATACTGCTAGGGAATTTCAATGTTGCCATTGTAGTTGGCATGAAATTCGGTACTTGCAACATTGGAAATTATCCTTAAATAAGAATTCCCTCCATCTTGTTGGCTTGTAACACTCTTTATGGTGGCTACATGAAGAGTGATTCTGATTCCTCTTCTACATCAGAGGGTTCATATCCTTGATCTAACTCTTCTGAATTATTAGAATCAAAATAACTAGCTCCCATATTCAAAAATTCCCAACCAACATCTTCAATAAATTTATTTGGATCATCAGTAATAGTCTTCAAAATTGGCCACCAGTACAAGCTCATTATGCTTTCATAATACTTTATATCCATGGAGTTTAGCCATTCCTTGATGCCATCAAGTGAAGATTGAGGAATAACATCAATGTGGAGTACATTCCGTTTGAAGTCTTTGAAAACAATAGCCATATCAAATTCCTTTTGCCCAAGTCCTACTCTCTCAAGGTTAACAATCTCAATCTCACTAATAGCGATTACTAAGAAAGGTAATTCCACCAAATCTACCAAACATTTTACCGTAGGAACAATAAAAGCAGAGGATTTTAAAGGAACTCCATGAAAACCAAGCTTGCTAAATGGTATATTAAACTCTAGTTCAAAATATTTTAGATGAGGTTGCTTCCATAGTTCTCTTACTTGCTTGAAAAATCCTTGAAACTCTGTATTGATTTTATTTTTCTTGTCCCTCTCTTGTTGTTCT
>VDFB02076150.1:0-22939 GCA_007258455.2 Sequoia sempervirens
TTGATTGGTCTCTAGTTTTTAACTAAAGATTTGTCACCTTCTTTAGGTAGTAGTTTAATTATGCATTTATTAATGTCTACTCCAAGAGACCCTCTCTTAATGGATTCAATGTAAACTTGTAATAGGTACCCGATTTATGTTTTTCTTGAAGAACTCTACAAGCAAACCATCTGCCCGTAGAGATTTTTCATTGCTAAGAACTTGAATTGCTTTTACTATCTCATCCTTAGTTATCTCTTTTCTTAATCTTTCTACATTCTCTTTGGTTATCTTTTTAGGGACTACCTCTTTGCATTTGCTTCTAGCTTTAGGATTCTGCATATTGTTTCCCTCAAAAGTAAAAAGGTTCTTATAAAAATAATAATTGATTTTTTACTTCTTTAGGGTCATTTAAAAACTTGTTTCTACCCAAATTGAACCTACTCTTTTTGTTGGATTTTTTTCTTTGAGAACTCTAAAGAAAAACTTAGATCCTTTGTCTTTGTTCTTCATTCTTTAACCAATTCATTTTTTCCCTTATCTTTTATCCTTGAATCTTATTAGTTTAAACTTTTCTCAATGATTTTTTAATGAAAAGTAATTCCTCATTCATTTTTTTCATTTTTGGGGTCCGTTTGGAAGTTAGCTTCCAGTTTGAAAAGATTTTCTTGCAAAGTATTTTCATCTCTCCTATTATTCATAGCTTTTTTCTTTCTTATAGCCTAGAAGATATTTTTCCAACCTTAAACATTCTTTTCCATATTGCAATTGTAGAATTGTATTTTAACATCCATTTATTAATTTATCTAAAAGTAAAGATTGCCTCATTACAATCCTCATCATTTACCAAATTTGTATTTAGTATAAATTTTCCATCCTTCTTGATTTCTTTCAGATTTTATTTTGCTATTATGATCTTTACATTGATAGAGTGATGGTTTGACAATGTGCAAGGGTGCACTCTAACAGTCTATCTCCCCTTCAATTATATCAAAGCTGAAGAAGTCTCTATTTGCATAGAACCTTTCCAGCCTAGAATAAATCATTTTGTTACCTTTCTATAAGTTACACCAAGTGAACAAAATATTTTTTCTTTCCTTTTTCATTCCTTCCTTTTTTCACTTAGAAGTGCACCCTTGCTAAGTTGCAAAACTCGGCCTACTAATGAAACATGAGAATTTTTCTTGGTTGTGGGTCACCTATGGTGGAAAAGAACCTCTGGAGAGGGTTGGTTACCATTGATACTTCACCTAATTAACCTATCCTATTGTTGCAAGTTGAGAAAAGGGTGAAAAGAAACATTAAAATGAAAACCATGACTAATAAGGTGATGCACCAAATTGATTTCAAACCTACATTGTTGTTTGGACTCACAATATGATCATGCACAACTCAAGTTTCTACATACTTATACATCAATATTTCATAGGAAAGATGATTTTTTCTCAATTTTAAAAGGAAAAAATAGATATTATCATAGTTAGAAGTTGTTCGTACTATTGTCATAACCTATGACTTGCATAAGGTATGTATATCTCTGCAAAAAGGTGTTGAAAGAAATGAGACATACATTGAGGATTTATATTAAATCACAAAAATGGCATAAATCATTTGTATTTACACACAAAATATAGATGAGAGAAGGTAAAGTACTTTCCTTTATTGATCAAAAGAAGTGTTACATATAGTTGTATACAAGTTTTAAAATGGAGTTACAAAGTTGCTCCAACTTGAAAGAACTTTAGAAAAGTTACAATACAATGCTAAAAGAAGATAGAACTTCAAAACCTTCCCTTAGGCTTCCTTTTAAGTTGCTCAACAACTTTCTAGATATTAGGAACATGTGTTAAGAAATATAAGTTTTCACATAAGTTTTGTTGGGTCAAACCTTCTTGGGCCTCCAAATCTGTCAGCCCTACTTTCTAGCCCCCTAAAATGCTCCAAAAAGATGTTTGAATGAATAAAACTTATTGCCTTGACCCTATCCATCACCTAAGACTCCTTCAATAGCTCTTACATGTTTGGAGATGTCCCAAACTAGGTCAAACTACCCTATATTCTCTCCCTTAGTTGCGCAACTTACCAAATTGCCTCGTAGATGTCCTCCAACTGCTCATAAATACATGGAAAGAAGTTATGTCTGCTCCTTCAATTCTCAACTACTAGAGCTTCTTCAAACTTGCTAATAGGGAATGTGGGAGAACATTTGAAATAGTAAAAAAGTCTCTTAGAGGAGTAGGAGAATCTTAAGGGCTCTTTTTAGAATATGCTTCATTCATCACCTTTTTTACTATTGTTGGTTTTTTTTTGCATTATCATAGATTATGTAAATTGGAAAAAGATGATTTCTCTATCAAACATCAAATATTTTTCCTCTATTCACCTCTTGCACTATCATTCTCCCAGTTGTCCCTTAACTATGCATTTAGCCTTTGTTATCTTTCATAGACCCATCCTTTAGACTAATTTAAGATAGGTTTTTTTAGACTGTCATCTTGTTATAACTATGCTTTGGTGACTTCATGACTCTTCATGGATATGTTCTTTCCTAGAGTTGTCATCTTCTACTCACAAGTTTATACCCCTGTAAGTTGTTTACCACAGTCCTCACAGTAGGCACATTTACCCCCTTTCATTGTCCATCACAAAAGACCTGCATTGTACATTCACAAAATTCTCTTACATTGCTTATTAATTGTCATACTACCTTTTGAAAATTATGTTTGTCATTCATAGGTGAGAAAGTTATAAAGTCTTGATCTCCTTTCATAATTTCCTTACTCCCTTGATAGTCACAATATAGTGTTCACTCATGGTAGCATTGGCAAATTTGTCATCTACACTAAACTATCTATATCATTTTCCATGGTAACAGAGACTATTATCTACCTCTATCACACATGTTCTATGGACTAAAAAAAATTTACCGTCTTTTGTCTCTTTAGCATTTTTTTCACATGTTATGTCTTTGGACTCAATAACTTTGTCCTCAAGACTTTATTCTAGCTCTATACCTTGATAAGAATGTTTGAGGCTTATGAACCTTAAAAAAATCACATCAAGAGCCCTCTAAAATGAAGCAGCATATTAAGATACTTGACATGATTAACCTCTTGAAAACTTATTGGTCATTCGCCCTGGGATTCTATCATAGGTCTGCATTCTCAAACATAGCCTAGTTGAGATAGCTTTCAATCTTCATCTTACAATAGACTGTCCATATTGGTTTTGATTGTCCTTTTCACCTATATCTAGGCCTTATGAGTGACATGATTGTCCTTGGAGTGCATGGGACTTGGTTGTTATCACATCTTGGTTTCCCATTCATGCAATATACCTCTACCCCTTTTATCTTTGAAACCCTCATGCTTATCTAACCTTGGGTCTACTCATTTATATTTTTCTTATAGGACTGTCTCCTAGCCTTAGTGCACTTACTTTTTGTTTCCTCTATGACTTTGCTCGTAAATGTTTGCATTCTTGTGAACGTGTCCACCATGTATGAATACCTCCATTAAGAGTTGTCTTGACCAAGTCTATGGAGTGTCCTTTCATTCTCATGAATGTTGATTACAATATGGTTTACTATAAAGACTACAATCCACCTTGCTTCATAATGCTGCCCCTTTCTTTTTATCCTTGTAGCAAACCACTTAACTAGCCACCCGATGTTATTTTCCTTTTCAAGAACTCAAATACTGACTTAATATACCTCCCTTTTCTTTTGTTCACTACTTAAGGATAAATGCTTAGTAGCATTTGGACCATACCCACCAACATATTGATCAAATTTTAAATTGTATCCTTGTGGAAGTAAGGATGCATAATCATTATCTTTAGCACTGTCCTCAAAACTTTCCTCCTTTTAAAGCTTGACACTTGCAAAGATGAACTTCTGGTAATTTCATTCTATGTCTTAGCCTCTTTAGAATACATCAAGCTAAGAATGCAACAAGAAACATTTCACAGATTTTGCAGTATTCTTTCTCTATTCCTCAATATAAAAATTGTGTACTTTGTGTGAAAAACAACTATATGGAGAATTTCAACCTACAAAACTTGCAGTGTAGTTGGGACTTGTTGAGACATTGGCCTGTGAATGATGCATATATGGTTGCAATCTATCTCCTTGTTCCCTGACATTTACCCTATCCATTCTAGGTATTCTTTAACATTTGCTCTGTTAGTTTCCTTAGACTATCATTAATCATGCATAATAAGGTCTTTACACACATTTAATTAATCATTACAAAACCAACATCAGAAGAAAAGATACAACACCATTCAGGAGTGTTAGGCTCTTTATTTCTAGATTCATGCATATTGATAGATTTGTTATCCTCCAACAAGCATTTTCTCTATTGTATCTTCAGTTGAGATGCATGTGCTAGCATTAATGAGTTCCGCTAGGGGAGTTCATAAAACCTTCTAATTTTTTTAAGCATTTGATTACTATTCTCGAGTCCGTATAGTTATCCCATTTAGTTGGTGTGATTACAATTTCTCCAATTTTTAGAGAATTACCCGTAGGTGTTTTTTTATTGATTGTTCATCACTACCTGGTATTCCTTGCTCACCTTCTTGATTAATTGAATCCCCAGTCACATTTTTACCTTCACTATCCTCATTATCATTCTACAATAACATAGTTTTATTTCTTTATGTTTCTAGTAATACAACATTCCTCTAGGGTAACACCTAAAACAAGATTTTGTGTTTGATCATATATACTATCAACTTCTATCAGATCTAATAATTCTTTTCTTTTTCTAAAACTCTGGCTCATGAGATGATGTATCATGGGCATGTTCCTTGAGTTTGTTATCAACTTCACATAAACCTAACATAATTGTCCTTGGCGTAAATATATTATCCTTCACCATAGTTCCTTTATCTCAAAAATGATTTTTTAGAAGCAAATGCATTGGTCCTATAGAAAGTAAGGTGATCAAACTTTATGAATGATCTTGAGCACCTATATGGTTGATATGAGGACGCCAGCTTTTTATTGCATGGAGGATGACCATTTGTTTGGCTGGAGAAAGGCACCGGCCGGATGGAATCGAACAAAGCCCGGATTTACGGCAAAGCGAAAGGAATTAAAATTGCCAGGCTCAGTATAAACGTTTGCTCCACTGGAACCAGGGACACGGTATTTATTAGCGAATACAGGCGGCATTATGATAATAAGAAAACTTGATATTATTTTATCAAAAAGTTCTAAAGTGTTGAAAATGAAGGTGAAATTATAGCTTGGAAACTTTGCCAACCCTATGGGAGACTATAGATTTAATTAGAGGGTGTTCTTTTTGTCCTGGGCTATGCTTGTGTATATGGTTGGCATACGATTTTAGATCAAATTTTTTTCGATTAGCCAGAAGAGCGAAGATTTGAGCAGAAAGAAGATAAACAAAAGAGGGCTAAGTGAAACCCTAACATATCACATTAAAACGGAGAAACGCACCGGAAAAAACTTTCACCGAGGAGATCAATGGTCTGCTTGTATTTACAACCTTGGAACCGAGATTGCAGTATCTTGTATCCAGTATCCTTGATTCCGATATGCTTCCGCCGCACGCTTCCGGCAAATCACCACCGTTTTTTGAAGAGCTCTCGCGCTCTCACGATTTTCCAGCTAATAAGTTACTGCATTGCATGTGACCAAGCATGAATCCACACATCCCATGCCATGCTTCAAACCCTCACACATGCACAACCTCAACCTGCTAACCTGCAATAAAATCTGATGCAATTTTTGCAATAAAATAGACATTTCATGAGCATTGTAAACTCCTAAGAGTTGTACAAAACAAGAGCATAAATCTCCTCACAAAAATCTACACCTAGATTGTGCAAGTAGAGTTCCACACTATAACATGAAGTCAAAACCAAAGTCTCCTCAATTTGCAGACTGAGCTGGTACGCGTCATTGGCCGAAATATCTTGCAAAAGCATCACCTCAAATTTGGCCCCAGAATGGGCCCTTAGCCTGACTCTAGTAAATATCTTATCATTTTGAGTGTTAACTCAAAGGCTGGTACCAACTTGACCCAGGTGAGTCAATTCAATCTCGATTAACTGAAACATATCCCTCCACCAATTCATGCAAACAGCCAAACGATTGATCATCCCACTTAGCTGAATGTATCCACTTGTTGACTTGTCATTACAGCTGGCGGTCATTGGTCATGCAGCTCTCAGACATCGTCATTGTTATCAATAATCAGGATCTAAGCATGCCATTCGCAGTGTTTACATCAATCACTCCAGAAATGCTAATTAACTTAAGCAGGCGGGTTCCACCCTTCCATGGCACCCCCATACGTATCTATTTTTGTAGGGAGCTCTTCTTGGAGCATCCCCGCATGTTTTACATAGGCTGGGAAAATTTTTGGAAATTCCAATTTACATGTTCATTTCATTTGAATTTAATCTCTTTCTAATCCTAGTATTGGGAAACACTTTCCAAGGACTTAGGAGATACATGAAATATGTTTTGGATTGCAATTAAATGGAATACTATTCCCAACATTCTCCCACTTGAAATTATACATTATTCCCCAAACAAAGAGGAGATCATTATTATAAAATCAAGTACATTTCAGAGGCCAATGGCCTTCCCTAATAGAGAACTTATTTGCATCATTGATCAAGAGTGTCAGCTTTCTCAATCCAATGCCTTTTCTAGTCTTGTGACCAAGAGCTATCATGAAAATTTGAGAACTGGCATCAACAAAGAGCGGCCCCAGAATCTGCAAAACAGGTCCGTAGCCCTATCCACCATACTTGCAAAATAAGGCACCGAGAGTAATAACACACAAGAACGTAGATAAAAACCTCTGAAGTAACTCACTATAGTAAAGTTGTAACCAGTCTAAGAGAGGTGCCCCTCTCATACATAACACATATACCTTCTAGAACTCCCACTACATAGGTAATGTCAAATCTGAAAATAAGATCACAACATTAACAAGTCCTCCTATAGCACTTCACATAGAGGATGTGGCTAACTCCTCTATCATAGTGTCAAAGAAGCATACAATGATATGCAAAATACATCTCTCATAACATAAGAACCTTCAAGAAGAATACAATATTCCCACAAAGAGAGAACCTACAAATCAAACCATGTTCTTATACCACACTAACATGTGCCAAACTATGTAAAGTAAGATCTCCTTCAACACTCCCAAACTGAAAGGATATCAACATCCAACCATTCAACTTATAATGAAACATGGCAGAACTTAGATGTAAACCTCTCATAGAAAGTAGCTCAAACTTAGCCAAACATTCCCACAACAAAAGGGAATATGCCCAAAGCCACTAACTATCTCCTATACCTCTCCTACCCAAATCCTTAGAACTAACTCAAGTTCAAGATTGCAAGGAGAACAATGGAAATAAATAAAATCATGCATATACTTCTCAATAATCCCTCAAAACTCAATTTTCAAGACTAATTCATAAGAGAAGACAAGATACATATAAATAATGCATCTAATAATCAGACGAGCAACACCTCTTAGATCATTTACCTACCAAGTAGACCAAGAGTGGGATACAAGATTGTCGTGTGCATACAACACCAAGCAATATAGGCTTTCAATAAAGACAAACTTCTCATTAGGTCTATGATGGACTCACATCCATTTCCAAGTGTAGGCTCCTTGGTTTTTACTGTTGAAAAACTTTTATAACAAGTAACCATTCCAACACATATCTCTTAACATAAGAAATATCCAGCCTAACCCAAGTCTCTCTAGTATCCATGAGCACCCACCAATAAATCCATGCCAAATTCAAATGCAACCTGCATAATCATGAAGCTCTAAGCAAATGATTAATACTCAAAACCAAAGAGAACTACATCCTCTCCAAAGGAATAACAGTAACACCTTTACCAAAGACTCTAAGGGTCCTCCATGAAACAAGATGTTAAAACCTCTTCAAATTACATGAAAATAACCATATCCTACCAAAGCTCCCACTAAACTGTGATACTGAGCTATACATGACAACAAGATAAACATCAAACCATCACTATCAAAAACTCCCATTGAAAAATGTAACCAAGCTATCAATGACATCGTGATAACCATCTTCTAAATTAAGATCATCCATGGCCTCAACACAATCAAATAATCTATTGTTAATGACACAACTCCCAAAAGGTCAAGAAAAACCATAATCTCCAAACCAAGAAGATGAAACATACTTCTTTTACAAATCTATAATAACACAATAGTACAAGCTCCCATTACAACCAAAAAACCTTCAAACTTTTAAGAGAAAGGTCTCCCAAACTCTACCCAATCGTTAGCTCTAATACCAAATGTTGAAAATGAAGGTGAAATTGTAGCTTAAAACTTGTAAACCTATGAGACTATAGATTTAATTAAGTGTTCTTTGTCACAATTCTTTGTGTATGATTATCTATTTAGATCAATTTTACCAGTTGTAGAAAGAGATAGAATATTGTAGAAGAATGATACAAGAAGATAGAAGTGACACAACATATACGTGGAGAAATCCTTTTGAGAAAAAAATCCACCAGAATCAATAGTGCTTGTATTATTTAACCTTAGAAAAATATTACAATAATACTGTATCAATCCTTGATTGATATGCTTCCTTTCCTTCAACAATCCTTTTTCACAACCTGCACAAAACTCTCATATAGTTTCTGTAGGACAAGCTATCCATGCATTCCATATGACCAAGCATGAATCCACACATCCCATGCCATGCTTCAAACCCTTACACATGCACAAGCTATAATTGCAATAAACTTTGATGCAATTGCTACAATAAATAGACACTTAATGAGCATGTAAACTCAAAAGAGTTATCAAATACAATAGAATAAAGCTCCTCTCAAAAATCTATGCCTAGATTGTGAAAGTAGAGTTCCACATCGTAACATGAAGTCAAAATGAAAGTCTCCTCAATTTAGGCGCCCCAAACTAAACACTTAATTGATCATTGGTCAAGAAAATATCTTGCAAGAATCACCTCAATTTGGCACCTAATAATACGCCCACTTAATTGAGCCTTGTAAAAATCTTCTCATGCAAAAGGTGTTAACTCAAAGATGCCAACTTGGGTGCCCAAGGTGGGTCCAATTCAATCTTAGTTAACTGAAACATATCTCTCCACCAATTCATGCAAACATTATGCATGATTGATCATTCCCACTTAACTAAATGTATCCACCTGTTATCTTTCATGCAACTGAAGTCATTAGTCATGCAACTCAAGTCAACTAAAGTCAACTAGCATTCAACTCAAACTAACTAATGCAACTGAAGATAACTAAACCATAACTGAACTAAACTGAACTAAACTAAATTGAATTGATATGGAACTGAACTAAATTGAACTCCACTCATGTAAATATCAATCTCTAACTTGTAGGATCTAAACATGCATTACTGAAGTGTTATCAATCCTCCAAATAATTAACTTAAGCAAGGTGGGTTCCACCTTCCATGTGAGCACCCCATGTGCTCCTATTTTATAGGAGTTCTTCTTGGGCATCCCCACATGTTCCTATCATTTAGGAAAAAATACAAATGTCAATTTACATGTTCATTTCATTCGAATTTAATCTCTTTGTAATCCTAGTGTTGGGGAACACTTTCCAAGGACTTAGGAGATACATGAAATATGTTTAGGACTGCAATTAAATAGCATCCTATTCCCAACATGAAGCATCACCATCATGGGACTATTGCTCTGGATCTACCCTCATGCTAGTATTAGTTGGTATTCAGTCATTTTTTTACACATTTTTTACCAAACCTTTCCTTTAGTATTGAAGCCTCTACAAGTAGCCAATTTGCATCATCTTGGTGCAAAAATATTACATTTTCTAATATAACTTTTGAAACTCCCAAAAGAGCAGGAACTTCTCTATCCATGTCATCACATTTGTAACTAAGACATACCTTCTTGCCAATATGAGGGTTTATTGTCTATAAAATATTCTCAATAGCTTCTAATGTTTATCCTTTCAATCTTGACATAAATTTCATCTCTCCCTTTTTAATCTCTGTAGATTATTACTTATATTTGTTTTACCCCTACTAATCTTTACAAGAATGATTATAAAGGCTTGTAGACTTACCTCTACAATCCATTATCATCAGGTATTATTTGATCAAAATCAAAGGAGATGCATAAGGAGCTTCCTTCACTTGCAGTGCGATGATGCCCACTATTCACTAGACTAAAAGTAAACCTATGATTTGGTAACTGAGAACTCAAAGTGAAGAAATAACACTTGTTATTTTCTTTTTACCCAATCCATTTGATCCCTCTACATCCATAGACTATTTTGTTTTGCATCCACTATTCATAGTTAATATAATTTGATTAATAATACAATGTGCAACATATTTATCATCTTATGATGCTTTGTGTTGATGAAAAGAAATAAATCTACTAAATAAACCAGAAACATAATCATTTGCATGATAAATTTTAATCATTGTTCCTTTGCGTCATAAAAATGGGTCTTTTACACACTTAAATGAATCCCTCAAGACTATCACTTAATCTCCATGTTGATTTTCATTGATGCATGCCCTTGTAAGTTCTTGCATGGAAGGATTATGCTAGTATTCAAAGATTCTTAACCATTTTTCAAACCCCTTTCCCATCAAGATACAAGAGATTTCATGTCCATTTTTTAGACCTCCATAGAAGTAGTCCACAACTTTGGCTGCCAAGAAGCTTGATCTGTTATGCAAAACCTTAAAATATGATCAAACCCTAATAGATCGCCTTGTTCTATTGAATCTCAAACTCATCTAAAAAAAAAAATCCTCTAAAATCTCATGCAAGGTGGAGTTTGACCAAGTCAAGGCATTCTTGACACCACTAAGGTGATTTAAGAGTTTAGTAAATGATAAACCATTTTCAAAAGGTCATAATGACAACTTTATAGAATTAATAAAATAACCACGTAGATCTTTTATTACTAATTTTGGTTAGAAAAATCCAAATTAGTCAACACTTCCATAGGGTCAAAGAGCTTGAGTTTTCTTTTCATCCTATGCTAAAAGTATTTCTCTCCCCCTTTCCATCCTATATCTATAACACCATATTTGTCTTCAATATTTTCAACCATATAGAAATATCCTCCTACTATCAACGAAATATCTTATAGATCATACATCCATTTCCATAGTTCTATCCTCTCCTTGTATTCATTTGAGGCATATATTGAGAAGAGGCCAAATTTTCAATTTTATTTTTCTATAATTAACAAAATTTCCCTATTGCATGTTGAGACCCCATATTTTATCACATATTGAGTCCATCTATTAGATAAAAGGATGGTTGAGCCACCCTTTCCTCTTTCATGTTTGGTATAGTATTGAGATGAGTCTTTCCAAATGAACTTAATATTAGTTTCAAGAGAAAAAATTATTTCATTTACCTCTTGTAACAACACAACATCCTTGGATATGTCTATATTTCAATATCTCTTGACTATGTATTTCCTATTTGGGGATTCCAATCCCCACATGTTCCAACTTGAGCAGTTAAAGATCATCATACTCCATTTTTTGTGGTTCCTCCTCACTTTTCCTAAACCTGACAAAACATATAGGAATCTCATTTTCTCATTTTTCTTTTAACCCATTTTTTCTCGAGAGAGCTCTCTTTCATTATTAGGTGCATTATTTTCCCCACTTAGTGGGGAGCTACCTTCCTCATGTAAAATCTTCCTCTTTGTAATCTCCTCATTTGTTAATTTCCCTATGGCCCTTTTTGGGTCCTCTTTTTTAAACTATACCCATGTTTCAATTCTTTTGGAAAACTCTAATCCATTGGCAATTGTTTCTTGTCCAAGGTTAGAGTTGGAAAAGCATAATATATTGGGACTAGCCTCCTCATTAGATTTTAGATTTTTTTCTGTACAATTCCAACTTACTGTGTCTTTCTCTTTTATTTTCCCAAGCTCATTCTTGTCTAAGGCTAAGTTTTGAGAAAGTTTATTTTTCTCATTGTTAGTCTTAAGCAACAAGACCAGCTTGGGAGTTCTTATTCTCTCCACCGAAGCCTTGTTAGGGAACTAACTTTTTGGTTTAAGACATTGCTAGCCTTGTTGAAAATAATTTCCTCCTCCATTGGTGTTTCATTTCCTACTTCTTCCTTCTTACCATTAAACTGATATTCCCTATTGGAAATATCTTCTTTGGTATTTTGTAACATGCTCAACTAGATTTCTACCATTTAATAAAAAATTGACATTATGAATATTATTATTTATGACACAAATTCCATAGCTAATTCCATTTAGCACTTTTATGCTCATAAATCACCATTAAATTTGAAATAAAAGAATATTCATTTCCAAATGTCAATGGTTACATACAAGTTTGACTTGGCATTCAGTGCCTCAAAGTCAATTCTCAAATACATAGCTTTTTCTTTTTATTACATCAATTATTCTTTTACATCAATGATACAAATACATATATAATTTTGATATGATTCCTTGTGATAGCTCGCCTCTTTTGGTAGATGAGAACATGATTGGGGTGTTTTTCCACCCAACCACAAAGCATTGCTTCCCCAAAATTATTCAATTATTTGAAGAATACCCGACCCTGCATGAAACACTTTGCAAGAGATACAGTCTGCAAGGTGGAATTTATGTGTGCCTAACTACATACATTTCTATCTACTTTGTTAGAATATGCAAGTTTCATGTTAGGTAAATCAATACATCAGAGAGAGGATAAATAACACAGTCTGTTTCATATACAAATATATAAAAGTGACTGCAAAGCTTTGCCAAGCTCATGCTACATAAAATGCAACTCTAGTTAGATTTGGAAAATCAAATCTACACTCTTTGGCACCCATTCTTGGAAGAAAATCTTCTCATATCAAAGGGGTATCCCTCCCTTTTATACCATCTACTAGCAACATATTTTAGTGTGCTACAGTCTACCATTGAATTCATGTATCATTCCATTTCATTAATTGACCACAAATTAGTCATTTCATAGGTACAACCATTCATTCATTCATCATAGTCTGTCAGTTTTATGTTGCAAAAGCACACTGTTCTATTGTTACAGTTCCTTTCTTTGAAAATCAATTCTAACAATATTATTCAAAGATTAATCAAGATGAATTAGAAGGTATACCACATGTATGTGCATGTGCATAAATGAAGCATTTATGCACATGCACATATATGCCTAAAATGAACAGAGTTGAAAAATGTGTATACATTTTGAATAAAATAAGATAAATTATCCTTCATATAGGAAATCCATATTTAGACAAAATCAATGTCAACTTGTTCAATGCTTCATGCAATAATTCAAAAACACTCAACCACAGACATATTTCCATCATGATTTATTTATAATTTCTCCTAGAATTGATAACCAGGGATACATCAGTTCATTTAGAGAGAAGAATACATTCAAACAATTTCAAATTTTGTTTTATGGAATGTCTATTTCAGATTATCCATGTCTCTTTATTTTCAATTTGAGATTTTCTATTGTAACAGTTCATAAAGAACATCAATAAATCAAAATAGAATAGCCATTTAAAAATTATCAACAAGATTCCACTTTCAAGAAAAATAGAATGGTTGATATGCATGTTATCATGAAAATGATAATATGCTATCAATTCCTCAACAGATTTTTCATATTAAGTCGATAGCATAAAAGCTACAATGGGGTCTACATTTGTATGGAAACACCCAAAGAAATTTTCATATAATAATAAGCATTGTGGGTCTTTCATCGACCCTAAATAAACACTAAAATAAATTGACAGAGAATCACAAGAAAGAATGTGTGTATATATATACATATACATATACATATACATATATATATATACATATACATATACATATACATATATATATACGCATGCACTATCATTTGCATGTTAAACCCAAAAGGAATTTATATATCTCGCGGCCATTGGAAGGCTAAATATTGTATCATAGTGCCAATTTAACATTTAAACTTATATGAACACTGACCTGTTCATTGAGAAATATCATTGAACGATGAATTTTTCTGGCCAAGGTTACCACTGAATGATATTACGTGTGTGTGTGAAAAATGTATCAATCTAAATGAAATTCAAACACATATCAATAAGACATTAAATCAAGAAAACTGAAAAGGAAAATAGAATAAGCAAACTGTGACTGCAGCTTCCCCAAAATCGTCTTATCTCTCTCTAACTCCAGCGTTTTGTTGTTTCCAATGGCTCTCAGATCAGCAGATTAAGCTTCAACAAAATGAATAGTTGAAGAACAAGATTTTAAAATGCACACTATGCTAAATGCAAGGCTATGCTAAGATGAAAGTATTGCTGTGATGCTAAAAGGCTGTGATTGCATAAGCTGATTGCATGTATGTTCGTGTGTTTTCGTATGTATGCGTAGGTAACGAAAGCTTGGATTTGCACCGGCATTTATAGAGTCTTTGAAAGGATTCGATTGGCTGATTTGGTAAATGGCCCAGATTAAGCTTGTTCGAATGGATGGTGGAAGATTTTCGAAAGTGGAGAGGAAGATAGAAGGTTTCCCTTTTCCTTCAATTTCCGTCATTGAGATCTGAAGGGAAATTTCCATTTCGAAGAGTGAGTTTAGAATAAATTTATTTAATTTGTAGGTGAAGATGGATATAGAAACTCGTATAATTAAATAAATTATATTTAATTATGTTTTAGAAATGAATTTAGAGTGAGAGGAAAATATTAAATTAAATATTTAATATTTAATTTGATTATGGGATGAAGAGAATATTCCATTATTTGAATATTCAAATATTCAAACTTTAGAATGATATGATAATTAAAATAAATAATCGTATTTATTTAATTTAATTAAGAGGAATGTGGGAAATGTCAATAATTAAATAAGGTATTTATTTAATTAAGGTAGAAAGAATTTAGAAAATGAACAATATAAATAGAAATTAAATTTATTTATATATGTAGATAGAATTAATTAAATAATTCATGTTAATTGATGGCAAGAGGAAAATGTACATGACCAATTTTTAGACTGTACGTTTTCCCATCACAGGTGGTCAGTATGCGCCCACATTGCTTCAGAAATTCAATTTTACCTCGCATTTGTAACACCGGTGTTGCTGATGATCTGCGCTCAGGAGATGAAATGGAGATGAAAAGTGATTCGAAAGCTCGACGATGATTAAACATCGCGGTATTTTGAAATAAGGATCAAAGAAACCAACAAACTTACCCTTGTTTTGACCTTTAAAGGTAAAAAAGAAGAAAGGAACGAATCGATTTTTAGCGGTGAGAATCACGTAGCTCGAGGTGATCTTTGGCGACATGGAATTCTACGCTTATCGCCAGCCACGATTGAGAGATCTACGTAATGCACAGACCATGACATCACGGACCACCGGTGAGTCGATCCCCAGCACCTATGCTTTCAAAATTTTTTGGCTTTTGGATCTTTCCTGTTTTCCAGTTTTTACGTGTTGAAAATGACGTTTTAGCGCTTTTAGGATAGTTTGAGCGCTTTCGATAATTTCTCTGGTGCTTAGGGTAAAAAAAATAGCACATATAGGATAGATTTTGAATAGTTAGCGTCAAACCAGTTTAGCGCTTTCGATAAAAACAGTAGCGCATATAGGGTATGATAGGAAAATTTAGGAGTAAAGCACATATAGGAAAAACAGTGGTGCATACAGGGAAAACATGCATCGAGTGATTAAAGTAGCACTTAGGTTGATTAAAGTTGCGCATATAGGGAAAACGAGTATAGGGGATCTATTTGAGCGCATCGAGTGATAAGAATGGCGCATACGGGTTTTAGCGCATTCCGTGAAAAGAACGGCGCATACGGGTTTTAGCGCATAAAGTCCAAAGAGTAGCGCATATGGTAAAAATAGGTAGAATGTATGATTTGATGATAGGAATGCAAAAATGATGATTTATATTGCTTCCTTAGTCAATATATTTAAGTAAATTTTCATGTCATCATGTTGCTATGAATGGAAATGATAGAATAATCGAATGATTGATTGATAACTTTGCTTCCTAGAGTAGAAAACAAAGAGTAATTGTCTGATAACTTTGTTTCAAAAACAAAGAGTAGATTGAACTGATAACTTTGCTTCCTAGAGTAGAAAACAAAGAGTAAATGTGAGATAAATGATTGATATGACTTCTAATAAATTTGCTTTCTGTGATAGAAAACAAATAGTAATTGATCATAGAGCAGATTTGATATGATATCCAACTAGATAGATTGTGTATTGGTTTCCTTGATAGGATTGATTGTGTGATATGGGTCGTTGATTTGATGCATTGATATGAGTCATTGATATGGGTCTGATATAGTGCACCTATATAGGTCACTGATAGATATGAGTCTAATTGATTTTGATTGAATGATTGGTATGATTCTGATGAATTATTCTTGTGATGAAAATAGGAGGTTTTCAAAAACCTCCAGATTAGAGAGTGGCACTCAGCAGGATGGGATAGGATACCCGAGTTGACACCTGCTGATGTAGCTTTGATAGATACATGTGGTTTGAGATCCTTGTTGGCGATGCCGCCGATTTAGGTCAATAGAGGATTGTTGACGACACTAGCAGAGCGATGGCATTCAAAGCACAACACCTTTCATATGCCGACTAGTGAGGTGATGGTGACTCCGGAGGATGTATACAGGATATTAGGTATCCCAGTGGTTGGTGCCCTTGTGTATTACGATCACAAGGAGCTCGAGGGTACAAATGCTTTGAGGAGAGTGTTCGGTGATGCCCATATAGCTGGGTACTAGGTACTGTGGGCTAACTTTCGAGGATATCCAGCCTTACCTACAGTTTTGGGTGCATTTATTGGAGGTATCCTTTGTTCGGATCACCAGGAAAAGGGATTATTAGTGGGATGGGGTAGGATTTTGGAGCAGATGTTGCTACAGCCGCGGAGATATGCATGGGGGAGTTGCATGTTAGCACATCTATATCATGATTTGCATCAGGTGGTATACAGGGGTGCTTCTAGTTTGTCGTGTGGTGTGACACTGCTATAGATCTGGGCATGGGAGCATCTTGTTGTGACGAGACCAGCATGCCCCAGAGTTAGGTCACCAGGTAGGCCCTATGTATATATGTATGCTATGTTCCTTACCCAGCCCAAGTTGGGCAAGGTGGATTACTGGAGATGACTTCTAGATGATATGGATGCAGTGGTATGGTGACCATATCTTGATTGTGAGCCATGGGATATAGATGATGTAGAGATGCCATTTGTATGCATTCCTCAATTTCTAATAGGGAGGACTCCCTTCATTCTTGAGAGGTTTCTGGCATTGCGGGTACAGAGACAGTTTGGATTTACGCAGGGGATGCCATAGGGGGTTGCACACTATGCCCAAATCAGAGATGAGGCCAGATGGGGGCCATGTATTTCCTATTAGATAGCGTATACAAAGTTCTAGTCATTAGCACCTGAGGCATGGGATGGCAGGTGAGACATTATTGATGCTGGCATGTCTGATGAGTACTCTCTATATTACCATACACATCCTTTTCTACGGTTTACCAGTCCTGATGAGCCAACACCCATTCTAGTAGCACCACAGCTAGGGGCAGTGAGATAGGAGGATGTGGTTGGCGGTGAGCAGGGAGCAGTTGGAGGAGAGGAGGTGGAGAGTGGAGATGAGGAGGAGAGTTTTGATGGGGATGATGGAGATGATGGCGAAGATGAGGGATAGGTGTTGGGGAGGTCGAGGCTGGATATTCTGAGGGGTATCCAGATCATGCAGTGGCTGGGGACAGGGATTGGGCGACAGACAGTGATCCGGATGGGATCCTCATCTCAGTAGGGGTAGATAGCCACGCTTTAGGCCTAGGTGCAAACACTACAGGGACAGCAGGGACAGTTACAGTGTTAGCTGGTGCAGGCACAGGGATTTATTGTACAGCTACAGGCACAGCTGGCACAGGCACAAGCACCTACCCCAGACCCACAGTTAGCCCAGGTGATGACAAAGAGAGATGCATTTAGACGGAGGGTAGTAGAGGCTGAGGGCGTTGCTCAAAGGCTGATGGGCACTGTAGAGAGTGCATCATTGCGGGATGCCATTGTAGAGGGCATGGAGATGGCGAGGAAGGCCGAGTATTACAGAGTCAGGTACGAGGAGCTGTGTCCTCCTGAGCGCAAAGATCCATTTCCCCGATCTCACAGTAGGACTAGGAGTAGATCACAGACACATACACAGAGCATGGGAGTGACTGGGCCTCGGCGGGATCCAGACGTAGGTACCAGTGGCAGGCCACCTCCTTCCAGACCAGCTCCATCAGGGGCATTGACCAGTTAGCATATATAGTGCACATATGTGTACCATTTTTGGAGCATGTATACGGATTTTTGATCATATCTGATGTATTTCGCTTTGGACATTTTAGTTTCATTGGACATTTGGACATTTGTATCATTTTTGATGAGTGATGATATGCAGCGGCGATGATTGTTTTTGATGATGTGATGTGCATTTTTGAGATGATAATGTGATATGCATTTATTTCTATGTGTTATGGATTTTGGTATGCATTTGAATGATTTGATTATGATGTTTTTATTATGGTGATGATGATTTGATAATGTGTACTAATGATGTCATGTAAGTGGATGACTTATGATGTGTATATGGAAATGTATGTATGGAATGTTTATTTTTTTGGATTTTTCAATGCAGGTAAAAGATGATAATATGATGAAAAATGAATGTTGTGTTCATGATATGCATTATGAATTTTGTATGATAACATGATATGATATGATGTAAAATGATATGAGTAAATAGTGAGGAGATGTATGATAAAATGATATATGATGAAAATATATAATGATTTGTAATCAGAATGAACGGATAAATGAAATGAATAATAATGGATGTATAATGATAATGAAATGATAATGATATGATATGATGAAAACCAGAATAAATAAATGTAATGTAAATGAGATAATTATGAATAAAATGAATGATAATGTAAAATTAAGTAATGCTTGTAATAAAATGAATAATGTAATTGTAATCATAAGATAATGTAATCTTAGAGATGGAATAGAATAGTAATGTAAAATAGAATAATCTCAATAAAATAGATAATGTATTAGTAAATATTAAATGTATTAATAAATAATGAGATAATGCAATCACAGAATAATGTAACATAAGATAAGAAATAATCAAATATAAATAGAAATAGATGGTAATTAATAATAAATAAGATGAACAAAATAAAATAAATAAATAAATAAATAAATAAAGTGAAAATAAAGATAAATAGATGAAATGATAATGAAAATGCAATGATAAGATGATAATGCTAATGAAATGATGATGAAATGATAATGAAAATGCAATGATAAGATGATAATGCTAATGAAATGATGATGAAATGATAATGAAATAAATGTTTGCATTGTCCTCCACAAATAGTCCAAAGAAATATGACAACCACTGGCCTTTCAAAACTCTGATGCAAATCCAATATGCAATTATGTACAATGACCTAAAATGAAATGCAACTAAATGAAACTGACCATTTTGTTGAGCCTTTTGGCTAGCCTGCTTAAATCATCATAGAGCGTTTGAAAATGTTGGAAGTGTGTACAAGCATCAGAGGGGAAATTAGCACCAATGATGACTTGAGTACAACTTTCATGATTTTTGATATAGCAAGTGAACACAAGCATCTAGGTATAATTGAACCAAGATGACCTGAGCATTTCTTGTGTGAACAAACAAAGACTAACCACCATCTGATGCAAATTTGGAACTGTCATCAATGATAAAGTTTGGAAATCATGTCTCGCGACATACTTGCAACAGATGGATGATTAACCTCAATACAACAGACAAAGAAAAATCATCCTCTTTCCTTGCCACTCTAGTTCAGTACATCATTGAGTGTGCTCCAGAGAAATGATATCCAAAATTAAACAACCATTGTTCAAAAATGAAATGCTGTTATTCCAAACATTATTCAGATTATAGATCATCCAGATATGAGTCATGATAAGGTACGCAACTGAAAGCTACTATGATATGGATCAATAATGGATGTTTTATTGATATGGTTTGATTTGGTTGTTTTGTTTTTGCATAATTGGCTTCGATGTCGTTGTCTCACTGTTTTGGTAAAACTTGAAAGTTGATTGCCCCTAGCATGCCAATGTTTATCTTGAAATGAATATGTATAATAATCAAGCCATGGTAAGACGTTAGCGCTCGAGGTAAATAATGATAGCATGGTGCTGGTGTGGCCCTAAGATGATGAAAAAGATGTATGAACAGGAAGGCTGAAAAGTTAAATGCAGAACATGAACTAATAGATGGAGAGTTACAAATAGCGTCTCTTTGCAAAATTTTCACTATTTGTTTTTATTACATTTTTGATGTCAATAGACTGCCTGTTGCTAGGTTTTCACCCTATGACATTTTTTTTATTTTTTTTGCTGCTACCAAGATGCCTGTTTGCTAGGTTTTCACTAGGTTAACCATTTTTTAAGGACTTTTTTTGATGTTTTGGATTTCTTCAGGACTTTTTCTGATTTTTTTGTATTTCTTCAGGACTTTTTCTAATTTTTTTATATTTCTTTAGGACTTTTTCTGATTTTTTTGTATTTCTTCAGGACTTTTTCTGATGATGATAACCGCTTTGGACATAATACTTTTTTAGGCGCATGTTGTTGATAGGTTCGTCAAACAAGTCCCCTTCTAGCATTGATAATTTGTAGGCTCCTGAACCATAGACTGCAATAACCATATAAGGACCTAGCCAATTTGGTTCAAATTTTCCTTTCTTCTCTTTGTCTTGCTAATTGCGTGGGTTCTCTTTTAGAACAAGATCACCCACCTGAAAGGTACGTGGCTTTACTTTGTGATTATAACTGCGAGACATCATCTGTTGATATGCTTTTAAATGATCAGCTGCTCTTTGTTTCTTTTCATCTAGGAGTTCCAGTTCTTGGAGTCGGGAGACTCTGTATTCATCATCTGTTGTAAGACCTTTCAATGATACTCTGAGTGAGGGAATCTCAACTTCTATAGGTAGTATGGATTCCACTCCATAGACAAGAGTGAATGGTGTAGCTCCTGTGGGCATGTGGATACTGGTTTTGTAGGCCCATAGAGCGGGATTGAGTTGAATGTGCCAATCCTTCCCTGAATCATTCACAGTCTTCTTCAAAAAAATTAATATTGTTTTATTTGAGGCCTCTACTTGGCCATTCCCTTGTGGATAGTAAGGTGTTGAATATCTATGCTGAATGTGAAATCTCTCACAAAGTTCATCAACATCCTGATTTTTGAACGGACGTCCATTATCTGTAATAATGGAGTTTGGAATGCCATACCGAAAAATAATATAGTTGAGTATGAATGATGATATTTTTTTGTCAGTAACTTTAGTAAAATATTTTGTAGCTGTGATGATGAACTTATGTCTTTTTGATGAAGAAGGATGAATCTTGCCCACTAGATCTAACCCCCATTGAGAAAATGGTCAGGTTGGCATGAATGGTTGAAGTTCCTTTGCAGGAGCATGAATGAGATTCCCATGAATCTGACATTTTGAGCATGTTTTCACAAAAGTGAATGATTCCCTCTCTATTGTAGGCTAGTAGTAACCCATTCTAATCAATTTCTTGGATAAGGTCAGTCCACTCGAATGAGTACCACAGATGCCACCATGAACTTCTTGTAAAGCTTTGTCAGATTCCTCACGTTCAAGACATCGAAGTAAAGTACCATCAAGACCACGACGATAAAGGGTGTCAATGATAAGAGTGTAGCAAGCGAATTGGCGGATAAAATTGTGTTTTTGGTTATGGGATAAATCGAGTGGCAAGATATCTTCTTTGAGGTAGGCATAAATTTTTCTGTACCAAGGTGAATTGGATCCTACCAAGTGGCAAATGATTTGTCTTTCAGGTGTATCATAAGCAGGTGTAAATGATTGTTCCACCAGAAATTCATAGCGATTTTGAGTTTCTGGGAGTTGTAACAATGATGCTATCATAGCCATGGCGTCAGTTGCTTTATTATCAAGCCTTAGAATTTGTGTGAATTTGATGTCCACAAAATATTTCTTGAAGTCATCAACCATCTTTTTATATGGTATTAGTTTGTCATCTTTGGTTTGATAATCATCATTGATTTGATAAATGACTAGCTGTGAGTCACCATACTCCTGTAATTCTGTAATTTTCCATTCCAATGCTATTTTGAGTCTAATGATTAATGCTTCATATTCGGCTATGTTGTTGGTGCATGGAAACATCAGCCTATATGATCAAGGGATGGTGTGTCCTTGAGGGGTGATGAAAAGTATGCCTGCCCCTGATCCATGTTGAGTGAAAGAACCATCAAAATATAAGGACCATGGTTGTTTAGATTCTGCAGTAAAGACATCAGCATCTGGAAATTCAATGTGTAGGGGATGATCTACTTGTAGTGGTGCTTCAGCAAATTGATCAGCGATAACTTGTCCTTTGATTGCCTTGCGATCAACATAATGAATGTCAAACTCACTCAGAATCATTACCCATTTTGCTAACCTTCCTGTCAATGATGCTTTGCTTAACAAATACTTGAGTGGATCAATCTTTGAAACTAGATTGATTGTATGAGTTAACATGTAATGCCGAAACTTCTGTGAAGCAAAAACTACTGCCATACAAGCCTTCTCAATAGAAGTGTAGTTGAGCTCATGACTTGTTAGTGTTATGCTGATGTAGTAGATTGCACGTTCCTTTCCTATAGAGTCTTCTTGCACTAGCAGTGCCCCCAGAGATGTCTTTGTTGCGGCAATGTATAAGATTAGGGGTTTGTCTGGATTTGGTGGTATGAGAACTGGTGGAGTCATTAAATACTATTTGATTTGTTGAAACACCAATTCAC
>VDFB02076151.1:0-38924 GCA_007258455.2 Sequoia sempervirens
TACCAACTAATTCAACTCATTTATAATTCCTTATTATTTCATTATAATTGTGATTATCAAGTGGGATACTGTTAGGATTGACAAGAAAAACCTTGTAATCCTATGAATATGTATCAAAACTTTAATATTTTAATAGTCAATTATTATTTCATGTGAATCTAAGAATAATGGATGGAGAAATTGGATATATCACATTAGGATAATTTTTTGCAATTAAATATTATTTTCTAGGGACTTGGAATATTCTTTGCAAGATGGCATTGAGTTGGAAATCTTAATTTAGCCAATAACAAAACCTTTACACACTTGGGACAAAGTGGAAGAGAATATCATTATTTATAGTGGTGTAAAAAATATCTACGACATTATAAGAGGTGTAAGAAATCATCTTTAACTATGTGTAAGAAGTGGGTAGTCTTTATTGGATATAAGGAGTAATAATATTATGTTTTCTTCCAAAGGGTTGTTTTTGTTCTCTAGTGAAGTTGGACACCCAAGTTCATGAGAAAATTCTTTAAGTTCTTAGAAATATTCTTGTAACTCCTAGACACATGTAATGAGGTATCTTTTTGCATGTAGACTACTTGGTTCATAGTTTGAGTCAAATTATATTAGAAATCATTTATGGTTTTTGTGTTGCTTCTGGCTATAAATGGGGCTTGGAGTAGGAGGAAGAATAGGTTGTTTTACAAGTTGTAGAAGTAACAAAATGTTAAAATAAATAAAGGGAGATGTTATATTGGTGTAACTCTTTTGATGGTAATACAAGCTTTGGATCTCTTTGAGTGTAGAGTTTCTTTCCACAAGAGTTTCTCCACATATATCTTATGTTATGGTTTATGTATTTGGATGCTTTTATTTTACAAAAAACGTTCATTTGTAAGTTATATCTTGTTTTTACATAGTCAACCACAATAATGTATCAAGAAATCTCCTAAATTTCTCCCAATCTAATCATCCAACTTCGTACTATGATCCCACCATCCATTTCATATGGAACTATTGTATTATCTCTATGGATCCCTACTGTGGAAAGAGCCATTGTCTCTAAATATACTACAATTCTCATAAAGTAAACAATAATGTATTGATAATTTAAAATCTCACTTTAGAAGGTCACTACTTTGTGAAAATTCATAATATACCATAATTTAATGTATTTTATCATTTATTTATATAAATTAAAATAGATTGGTGAATAAAATATAATATGTATTTTTCTATTATTAAATAAAATATAATAAATATATAATTTAATGTCCCCTTCAAAATATCAAACAAACAATTTAATATAATCAACACATTAACATAGATGGATTAATCAAGTGGAGAGGAGAGATACTTATTATATTATAAAGCAACCACAAAAGTATCTTTAAATTCCTATATTCTCATGTAACCACCCTACATAAAAACTTCAATCAATTTAAGAAATTAGAAAACTTTAAAAACCTTGACATATAATAATTAAATTGTGTAACATTCTAGTTGTTTATTTTATCAAATTAATTATTTAGAAAAGTATTTATACCATTCACAAATTATTTATAAAATTTCTATCAATACAATAATGCATGTATTTGTCTTTTTACTTTATTGTTTTAATTGGAAGCATTTTTTTTATATATGTCTACAAAATTTAAAAATTAAAGATGGGTTTTCATTTCTTTATTTCTTTATTTAAAATTTATATTCTGAATTGACCATTAATCTTTTCCATATATTTTAAAATTAATTATTAATGTGTCATCAATTCAAAATATAGACTTTAAGGACAAATAGATAAAGTTAAAAAAAGCTAAGCTATTTCAGTTTTAATTAAAAAAAAAACATTTTATTATACTTTATAACTATTTTATTTGGTACATCATACATGCACACATAATTTATGCTTTAACAATCAGGCTAAATCAGCATTCCTTAGCATTATATCCAATTTGACTTCCTTTTGTTTAGTCTCCAATTGTAGACATTTTTCATCAACTTCCCAAGATCTTTGACCATTTTTTGTGGTTGATCTTCCTGGTGGCTTGTGCAAGATGCACACATTAGCATGCAATTGACATGACATACAACAAATTCATCGTCAGCAATTCATCGAAGGAAAATTCACCGCCAGCAATTCATCGCCACGAAAAATTCACCGCTAGCAATTCACCGCGACGATGAATTGCTAGCGGTGAATTTTCCTTTAGTGAATTGTTGGCGGTGAGTTTTCCTAGGGCCAATTGACATATTGAAAGAGTGGTGCAAGGTACTTATTGTAAATTATTTGATAGAATATTACAAAAGCGTCAACCAATCAAACCTTAAACCTGTGCTTATGTAGAATATGCAATGCATTTTTTACAAATTAATTATTCATTAACTTTATGTTTGTCTTTTGCTTTGTTATTTTGATATAGAACATTTTCTTTGTATGTGAATTGTTTTTTGAAATTGAGAATGTGGGCTTCTTTATTTAAAGTTTATATTCTGAATTGACTATTAACCATTCTGAATTGACTATTAACCTAGTAAATAGATTGAAAAAATTATCAACAATTATATAGATTTTATATTTTGAGTGCAGAATAATTAAAATAAAAAACAAAATAAATATTAAAAGTTAAAATATATTATATAATAATATTTAACTAAGAGTGAATTGTAAGACATACATTAAAGGGCTCCCATCAAATCTATAACTATTTACTTTAACATTATTCGTTCATGTGCCGTCAAATCAGAATATGGATCTGACAAATAAATAAAGCGGAGTTTTAGTTGCCTAAAGCAAACATCAACAATGTAGGTGCATTTATTTCGCTACAAATACAAGATCTATTCAGGGGTGAGCACCACATGCCAAATACAATTTATCTCTTTAAGGATATCTGTCGGCGTATATTTTATATATTATTAAAATAATGTATATATATATGCTAGTAGTAGCCGCGACGTGCGTAACACATTGAATAAATTAATATATTTAGGGTTATGATTAGAGTTAGCATTTAGGATTAGGGTTTATATCATGGTTAGGGTTAGCATTAGGATTAGGGTTTGGTTTAGATTTATTATTATGATTAGGGTTAGGGTTTGGATTATAATTATAATAGGTTTCAGGTTAGGAATAAGGCTTTGGTTAGTGTTAAGGGTAGGGTTGGAATTACTATTAAGGTTTGGATTGGAATTATAATTAGGGGTAGGGTAAGGATTTATATTTGGTTAGGGCTATGGTTTGGTTTAGGCTTAGGCTTAGGGTTAAGGTTAGGATTAAGGTTAAGATTAGCATTAGGGTTAGGATTACGATTATGATTATGGTTTAGAATTATAGTTAAAATTAACAATAGGGTTTAGTTTATGGCTAAACTAACTTAAACTTAATCCTAATCCTAACACTAACCCCAAGATTTATCCTAGAATTCTAACCCTAACCCTAATTGAATATTAACTATAACCATGACCCTAACACTAACCCCAATCTAAACCCTAACCCTCACATTAACCCTAATCCTAACCCTAACACTACCCCCAATCTAAACCCTAACCCTAATGTTAACCCCAATCTAAACCTTAACCCTGACATTAAACCCTAAGCCTAACCCTAAAACCTAACCCTAATAGTAAACCCTAACCCTAACGTTAACCCCAATCTACACCCTAACCCTACTATTAACCCCAATCTTAACCCTAACAATAACCCTAAGTGAACACTTATCCTAATTGAACCTTAACCATAATTTAACCCTAGAACCCTAACCTTAACCCTAACCCTAATTGAACCCTAACCCTAATTAAACTCTAGTCCTGATTGAACCCCAACCCTAACCTAAATCATATTTGTTCCTAACCGTAGTTGAGTGCTAGCCCTAACCCCAACCCTAATCATAACCTTTACCCCAACCTATATTATGTAACCCTAATGTAAAGCCTAACCCTAATTGAACCATAGCCTAACCCTAACCATAATTAAACTCTATCAAAAACCCTAAGCCTAACATAAGCTTAACCCTAATTGAACCCTAACATAACCTTAACCTTGATTAAACCCTAACCCTAACCATAATTGAAGCCTAACACTAACTATAACCCTAATTAAAATAACTATAGTTGAACCCTAACCATAACCCTAAGTGAACACTAACCCTAATTAAACCCTAACACTCACCTTAACCCTAACCCTAATTAAACTCTAGCCCTAATTGAACCTCAACGCTATCCCAAACTCTATTTGTTCCTAACCCTACTTGAGTCCTAACTCTAACCCCAATCCTAACCATAAATTTTACCCCGAGCTATATCGTATAACCCTAATTGAAACTTAACTTAACCCTAACCATAATTAAACTCTAATCAAGAACCCTACCGCTATCATTTAACCCTATTCCTAATTGAACCCTAACCTTAATTAAACTCTAGCCCTGATTGAACCCCAACTCTAACCCAAACCCTCTTTGTTCCTAACCCTCATTTTAAACCTAACCCTAATTGAACCATAATCCTCACCTTAATCCTAACCCTAATTGAACCATAATCCTTTTCAAACTCTAGCTGTAATTGAACCCAAACTCTATTTGTTCCTAACCCTAACCCCAATCACAACCATAACCTTTACCTCGAGCTATATTGTATAAACCTAATGTTAACCCTAACCCTAATTGAAACTTAACTTAACCCTAACCATAATTAAACTCTAATCAAGAACCCTAACCCTATCATAACCCTATCCCTAATTGAACCCTAACCTTAATTAAACTCTATCCCTGATTGAACCCCAACTCTAAACCTTAAGTGAACACTAATCCTAGTTAAACCTTAACCCTAATTAAACCCTAACCCTAACCCTAATTGAACCATAACCCTAATTAAACTCTCACCCTAATTGAATCCCAACCCTAACCCAAACTCTATTTTTTCCTAACCCTAGTTGAGTCCTAATGTTAACCCTAGTGTGAACCCTAACCCTTATTGAAACTTAAATTAACCCTAACCATAATTAAACTCTAATAAAGAACCCTAACCCTATCATAACCATATCCCTAAGTGAACCCTAACCTTAATTAAACTCTAGCCCTAATTGAACCCCAACTCTTATCCAAAATCTATTTGTTCCTAACCATAACTTTTACCCCAAGCTATATCGTACAAACCTAATGCTAAACCTAACCCTAATTGAAACATAACTTAACCTTAACCATAATTAAACTCTCATCAAGAACCCTAAACCTATCATAACCCTATCCCTAATTGAACCCTAACCTTAATTAAACTCTAGTCCTAATTGAACCCCAACTCTAACCAAAACCCTATTTGTTCCTAACCCTCACCTTAACCCTAACCTTAATTGAACCATAATCCTTATTAAAATCTAGCCCTAATTGAACCCAACACTAACCCAAACTCTAGACCTGATTGAACCCCAAATCTAACCCTAATTTAACCCTAACCCCAACCCTAACCCTAACCATAATTGAACCCTAACCAAGTAACCATAACCCTATTTAAAATAACTATAGTTGAACCCTGACCATAACCTTAAGTGAACACTAACCCTAATCAAACCTTAACCCTAATTAAACCCTAACCCTCACCTTAACCCTAACCCTAATTGAAGCATAACCCTAATTAAACTCTAGCCCTAATTGATCCCCAACCCTAACCCAAACTCTATTTGTTCCTAACCCTGGTTGAATCCTAATGTTAACCCTAATGTGAACAATAACCTTAAGTAAACACTAACCCTAATCAAACCTTAACCCTAATTAAACCCTAACCCTCACCTTAACCCTAACCCTAATTGAACTATAACCCTCAATAAACTCTAGCCCTGATTGAACCCCAACCCTAACCCAAACTCTATTTGTTCCTAAACCTAGTTGAGTCCTAATGTTAACCCTAATGTGAACCCTAACCCTTATGGAAACTTAACCCTAACCATAATTAAACTCTAATCAAGAACCCTAACCCTATCATAACCTTATCCCTAATTGAACCCTAACCTTAATTAAACTCTAGCCCTAATTGAACCCCACCTCTAACCCAAACTCTATTTGTTCCTAACCCTAACCCCAATCCTAACCATAAATTTTACCCCAAGCTATATCGTACAACCCTAATGTTAACCTTAACCCTAATTGAAACTTAACTTAACCCTAACCATAATTAAACTCTAATCAAGAACCCTAACCCTATCATAACCCTATCCCTAATTGAACCCTGACCTTAATTAATCTCTAGCCCCAATTGAACCCCAACTCTAACCCAAACTCTATTTGTTCCAAACCCTCACCTTAACCCTAACCCTAATTGAACCATAATCCTCACCTTAACCCTAACCCTAGAATTCAACTATAATCCTTATTAAACTCTAGCCCTAATTGAACCCCAATCTTAACCCAAACTCTATTTGTTCCTAACCCTAGATGAGTCCTAACCCTAACCCCAATGCTTACCATAACTTTTACCCCCAAGCTATATCGTATAACCCTAATGTTAGCCTTAACCCTAATTGATACTTAACTTAAACCTAATCATAATTAAACTCTAATCAAGAACCCTAACCATATCCCTAATTGAACCCTAACCTTAATTAAACTCTAGCCCTGATTGAACCCCAACTCTAACCAAAGCCCTATTTGTTCCTAACCGTAGTTGAGTCCTAACCCTAACAATAACCTTTACCCCAAGCTATATCATATAACCCTAATGTTAACACTAACCCTAATTGAACCCCAACCTAACCCTAACCACAATTAAACACTAACCCTAACATAACCTTAACCCTAATTGAACCCTTTTGAATCCTAATCCTAATTGATCCCTAACCCTAACCTTATTCCTAATTTGATCTTAATCCTAATTCATCTCTAACCCTAACCCTAACCCTGTGTTTTATTGAACATTAACTCCTAATTGTAACCCTGATCTAAATCTAATCACCCTAACCCTAACTCCAAACTTTATCTTAGAATTCTAATTGAACCATAACCCTAATTTTATGATAAAATTTAGTGTGCACTAATTTGTTAAATATAAGTATGGTAGTTTTAATATATTAATTTGAAAACTTATTTTTGTGTAATAATAAATTTATTATATTTTCTTTGTATTTAATTTAATAATTTTAAATTTATTTTAGATGTGCACTTATTATAAGAAGCTTTTATATTAGATTGTATATCTAAGTAGTTATATTTTTGTAAAATAATTTCTTTAATAAAGTCTTAAATCTAAAATATTTCTCTAGAGATATATATTATTTTTTAAAATAGAACATGGATGATTTTTTCTTTTTGCAATGCTTTCAATTTTTTTTAAAATATTGAATATTTTTTTATGTGTAATAGTAAATTTAAGATACATATTTATTTTAGGTTTCTATTTTTTAATTTTAAATACATTAATTTAGAATTTTTTAAAAGAAGTTTATAAAATTTAAAAATTTAAGTATGAAAGAACTTTTCTCAAAAAGAAGTTTCTAAAATTTAGAAACTTATTTTTATGTCTAATGGATATCTCTTTTAAGTATGAAAGAACCTTTCTCAAAAAGAAGTTTCTAAATTTTAAAAACTTCTTTTTATGTTTAATAGATATCTCTTTTAAAATATCTTGGATATTTTATTTTTTAAGTATATTAATTTAGAAACTTACTTTTATATGAAATAGTGAAATTTAGAACCTTCTTTTTATGTCTAATGGATATCTCTTTTAAAAAGATCTTGTATATATATATTTTTATATTAATTTGAAAACTTACTTTTATATGAAATAGTGAATTTAAAATATAATTATATTTTAGTTATCATATTTTAAATGGACTTTTTAATAATATTGAAATCATATAGATTTTGATGTTAGTCCTTATGTTATATGGAGAAGTTTTGAAATATGATATTTGAATTAAAAGAAAATTTGATAACCATTATTTCTATCTTTAACATCCATTTAAGTATGATTACCTTTAAAATTATATTTTATTTATGTGTTCAATAATATTCTTATTATGTATAAGATGAATTACCTATACTCTTATCAATAGTTTTAACAATTTAGAAATTAGTGTAAAATTACATTATAACAAAATTAAAATATATATAAATATAAGATTATAAATGAGAGAAAAAATATGTCAATTTTTTTTTAAAAAAATTAGAGTACATCAAGATTTCATGATGTCAAATGCACAATACAATTGACAACAAAGTAAGAAAATAAATTGAATAACTTTTTTGATTTGTTGATCTGAAGCGGCAAGGGTTTCACTATTTCCTCCTTCGATCCACTGAAACCGTAGGGGTTTGGTTTTGCTTGTGCTGTTATTGCTAGCAAGTTGCATAATTGCTTCAGCCTGAATGAAGAGTATTGTCAGAAATTCCAGTTTATCATTTTTTAAATTTTTTTTGGTAAATTAAACAATAAATCCGCTCCAAGGCTCGAAATCCATACCTTTTCAGGGGAAACATGATACACATTGACTACTCCGTTGTAAATAATAGTAAGCCGAGGATTAGATTGTTTATCTGCAATGCTTGCAGACACAGATCTGGCAAAAGAAACACTGAAAATCAGCTCCCATATTTAGGGTTGAAAAATTCTTCAAAAGTAGAGAGTGAGGCATTTTAGTACCTGGAATCTGCTATTCGGGGAAAGACTGTATCATTTGAAGTTGTCCTATTGTGAGGGAAAAAGTCCATTAAATCCCCACGGCTTGGCGCCTCAATAGAATTTGTTTCCTGAGGAAGGCCGATAGAGGAGAGCACTTGCTGCATCATCTTTGGTTTTATCCACGATAGACCTTGAATGGCCGCTGCATACATCACAAAGAAATTAATATCTGGTCTTCTGTTCTGCCTTTGCCAATATAAGCAAAATGATTGCGGATCTGAAAATAAAAACCGTTCAATATTAACAATGTTAAATATGAGTATAATTTTACAACAAATATAAAACATCATTTTCATAGTATACATGTAAAATAGATTTGTTAAAAAAGGTTTCAAAAACAAATAATTTTGGTAATTGACAAACCACACAGTGTATACCAATACCAATAGAGAAGCTTTGAAAAAGTTATAATTACAATTCAACAATGCATGTCATATCAAGAATGTTTAACAGACATAAAATGTTTTATTCCAACTGGAGCAGGTATGGAAGTTCCAAAGAATTATGAGCCATTTGAAGAGATGCACGCCATGCAATATAGAGGCATAATAAAGTTGGTAAAAAGAGTTTGGAAGGTGTGTTGCCACTGCTTTGATAAACATGCATGCAACCGGTGCCCCTAAACAGTTGTGCAGATTACATACATACAAAGTGTGGAAGCTGAGATAAGGCGCAAGAGAAGTTGATCAGATCCCATGAAAAACATTAGAAACCCCAAGCAAAATGAAACTTGCAGTTGTAATATGCACAAGAGGTAATCAATGGTTTTTAAAGAGATTTTAGAAGTTTCAAACAGGCACAACTATATTTATGCACCTCCCTATCCAAGCGCCATGCAACGCTGGAGATTGGTCTGTGGAAAGGACTTTATAAAATTCCAGCAAATGCGTTTTGCAAATGTAAAACTCACATGGCCTGATGTGTAATGAAAAAGTAAGCGGTATAACTAAGATTTGGAAGTCTGTTGAACTCTAAGAAAAAGCACCGGACAGTTGATAAGAGTAGATTTAAAAGAATCGGTTTCAAAGGTGTATTCACAATCGGGAAGAAATAAAGTCTACAGCAAATCCTATGCAATGTGGTTAGAGAATGCAGACAAACCGCCATAGGAGAATTGGTTCGCAGGAATGCATAAAATGGATTTTAGCAAAAGAAGAGATTCCCAGAAATTACCCCGAATTAGAGTTCCTTTTCGAAAATTTAAAGGATGGGGCTAGATTTTAATTCCTAATTCCTATTCATTTTTCTATAATTCCAAAGGGGCAAAGATTTGAGTTACTTGATTTAGATCAGCAAACTAAATAAAATAAAATTTCAAGCCAGCATAGTAAATTAAGAAAGGAACCCGATGGCTTCTCTCTGCAACGATGTGTTGATCTTTGCTTAGTCCTCCTTGCTATCCCTGCCCCCTACCCACTTCCATTGTCATTTCCTGTGAAAACTCTTCTTCCTGTTTAAAGTTCAGTGGCCCCTCTTCCTCATAAAGATGATCCCTCCCTCAACACTATTTATTACCGAAGGAAAATAAAATACAAGTCTATCTATCTTCCACTACCACCGATCATCTTGTAACGTATCCGCCAACTCTATTTATTTTTGACAAACTCTTCCACTTCCTCTTTAATCTTCTAGCTCCTTCCACCTCCGTAAATGTGACCTTCCACATTAGTGACATTTCAAATCCCTCAACTACATGCAGAATACGAATCAATTCTTTTTTTATAAGACCGTTACATTCGCTGGCATCCTATAGGGGCTGCGTAATTATCATTACCGAGATATTTATTGAAGAAAAATTCCATATTTCACGAACTTTCTACTTTCTCATTATCGGATTTTATGCCATGAAAATGCATAGAGCGGGAAATTTAGGCGGTTTTTAATTTTAATTTGGGCGCGCTGAGCGGTGTTTGTCTTCCTCAACCGTGCATCTGTTTGTAAAAAATTCTCTGTTCCCTGTTTTTTGCCTCTGTTTTCTTGTTTCTTGTCTGGTATTTGAAATCTACAATTGGTATCAGAAGACCACGGACAATTGATGTTGAAAGATTGCAGCCGCTATTTGAGAAAGAAAGCGCCGTAGATCTGAAGATAATATAGCCGCCGAAGGTATGAAGATCACTGGAAAAAATAGGCGCATACATCTATTTTGAGTGTTTAAAGGAGGAAGCTGCCTCCACAGAAACAGATCGCAGCAAAGCGCAGAAAGGTGTAAGGTAAATATGCATTGTTGAAGTCAGGTTTTTAAAGCTGAAGGAGCATATTAGCAAGCCGTTGTGTTAAGTTTCAGAGTTTCCATATAATGAATTTGATTATTTCTCGGCCCTGTGTTTGTTAAAAAAATTCTCTGTTCCCTGTTTTTTGTCTGGTTTTTGAAATCTACAGCATCGTGGTAGCTGGATAGACGGTTCACGGTGCGTTTCTGTGTTTTTTTTCTTTCTTTCTAGATTCAAACCAGAGACCATTAAGTATGGAGGGAAAGGAGGAGGGAAAAGGGAAGGGGAAGGCCATTGGCATAGATCTGGGAACAAGCTACTGTTGTGTGGGGGTATGGCAGCCGCAGCATAATATGGCTGAGATTATTGTTAATGACCAAGGAAAGAGAACCACTCCTTCTATGGTCGCTTTTACTTCCTCTGAGAGACTTGTTGGCGATGCTGCCAAGCACCAGATTTCAACGAATCCTGTTAACACTGTCTTTGATGCCAAGCGACTCATTGGAAGGCGCTTTTCCGATTCTTGCGTACAGAACGACATGAAATTCTGGCCTTTTATTATCATTGAAGGGAAGGATGATAAGCCTGTCATCCAAGTCACTTACAAAGGAGAAACTAAGTTATTTACGCCGGAAGAGATCTCATCCATGCTGCTTATGAAAATGAAGACTATTTCTGAAAAATACCTTGAGTGCGAGGTGAAGAATGCGGTTATTACTGTGCCTGCTTATTTTAATGATGCGCAGAAGAGGGCCACAAAGGATGCTGGTAAGATTGCAGGCCTCAATGTCATGCGAATAATTAACGAACCAACAGCAGCAGCTATAACTTATGGTTTCCATGACGTATTCACCGGAGAAAGAAGCATTCTCGTCTTTGATTTGGGTGGAGGTACGTTTGATGTGTCGGTTCTCTCTGTTCAAAAGGGTAATATTGCCGTTAAGACCGTTAAAGGGGATATGCATTTGGGAGGGCAGGATTTTGATAACAGAATGGTTAATTACTGTGTTCAAAAGTTCAACACAAAATTCAAGTTGGATATGAGTAGGAATACCAAAGCTCTTCGAAGACTTCGTTCAAAATGCGAGAGAGCAAAGAGAAGTTTGTCCTCTGAGGTAGAGACTGTCATCGATATCGACTATCTCCATGAGGGACATGACTTTTCTCTAAAGGTTAGCAGAGCCAAGTTCGAAGAGCTGAACGCCGACTTATTTGAGAAGTGCATAGAAATAGTGAGAGAATGCCTGGAGGATGCCCACTTGAGCAACGACCAAATCGATGACATTGTATTAGTAGGAGGTTCGTCCCGTATAACAAAGTTGCAGGAATTACTCGGACAAAATTTTGGGCAGGAAAAGCTATGCAACAAAGTAAACCCCGACGAGGCCGTTGCTTATGGTGCGGCCGTGCAGGCGGCAGCATTGAACAATGAAGACGTGACCTTAGCGCTCACGGATGTTACACCTTTTAGCCTTGGAATTGAAATTGAAGTTGGTGTCATGGCCATAGTTGTTCCTCGAAATACCCTAATTCCTGCTCAGGAGGAGTATTATGGCACTACAATCTGCGATAATCAGACTACAATGCACATTTCTGTCTACGAAGGGGAGAGACAAGTGACTGCACAAAACAATTTGTTGGATAAATTTGTATTGCGTGGAATTCCGCCCGCCAGATGCGGGGTGCCAAGTGTTAAAATTTGCTTCAAAATAAGCGAGGATGGCATTCTTACAGTCTCTGCAGAGGACGAGGGTAGTGGAGCAAGTAAAGAGATCACAATAACCAACGCCGGTGGAAGGCTGAGCAAAGAGGAGATAGATAAAATGATAGCTGATGCAGAAAAATTTCGAGAGGATGACAAAAGAGTTAAAAGGAAGAATCTGGCCAGAAGCACTCTAGAGTGCTATATTTACAACATGAAAAGTAGGGTAACGGAGGCGAAGACCAAACGGAATATGAAGGCATCTGATGCAGAAGACATACTATCGACACTGAATAGTGCGGAAGAATGGTTGGATGAGAATGAGGACGCAGAAGCTTCTGAATTTGAAAACAAGCTGAAAAGGCTCAAGTTTGACCGGTTGCCCCCTTCTACCAGGAATCTATGAGGTATGTTGAATGCTGAAAATATATTTTTTAAATTTTGGGGATGAGAGAGAGTAGTCGTTCAACAAAGTGTTAGGCCTATGAGCTCAATTTGAAATTTATCGTTAGGACTCTCTTGCGCCGTCGTTGTAGCCTAACTTGTTATTCAAGGTTTTTGTTTTTTGTCTTTTTCAGAAAATATGATTCATGAATAAAGATTAAATCATAAAGAACGTTTGAGGTGAAGATTAAAGCAGCTATCTTGAGAGATAAAAGTTATATATTATAGTCTTATTTTTGTGAAGATTAAGGCAGATATCTTGGCAGATAAAAGTAATATATATAGTTTTATTTTTAAATCTAATTTTACTAAATTTAATGTTTTTAGTGTTTTTAAGTTTTTTTAATTTTTTTAATTGAACTATTTGTGTTTTATTGGTTGAAGGGTAAATATTGTGTTTTTTTTTTTATATATAAGAATTGAATTTTAGCGAGTTTTTAAAATCATTTATAATGTCACTATAATTTTATTAAAATAGTATAAAATGTCATAAGTTTGAAATTTCAAACATTTTTTGACTTTCAATTTTACTTTCCAATTTAATTTATGTTTCTTTATTATAAATACCATTTCAATCCATCTAGTTGCTACCATGTCTTATTTTGTAAGTATGAGTAAACAATTTTATTAAAAAGAAAAAAAAGTGTATGAGTGTCTAAGATTCAAGCTTATGTACAACACTTTTCAAATCCATACATTGTCTATAGAGAGGTTTCTCTTTTTCTTTTGTGGTTAAAAAGATTCATATTGTTTGATTATTAGTTGTTAATTTGCAGACTTTGACAAGACAATTGCTTTCAAAATGGGATAATGGAAACTAAGCTTCATTGCCAATAGGCCTTGAACATTTAGAGATAACCTTTCAATTGATTTTCTATGATAAATTAGATTTTCCATTTTGCTCAAGAAGTATTCATTTATGAAGGATTCAAGAGCTTTAAGGGTAATTATATTTCAAAGTGTACATTATTATGAGTAAGTCAAGAAAATTTTGTAATAGAAAACCAATCGAAAGCTTTTAACAATTGATTGAATATTGAAGTAATAGTTAAATAAATTTTAGGATGATGCCATGATTTCTTATTTTTTATCACTTCTCAAGAAATTTTTATATATTAATATTCACAAGTACTCATATTAAGTTAATGTGATAGTAAGAAAAACATATTTTAAGTAATAATGTATCTCATCCTTAATTTGAAGGAAAATATATTATATTTAGGTTAATTAGTGCAGATTCTTATTAGGACCCTACCATTAATTATTAGGGTCTGCATGGGACCTATATCTCATACAATGCATTTTATGGTGTCACTGCTCTAAATAACACTCTATCGGCGAGAAATACTATTTCATTTACATTCATATTCCTACTCATCTTGCTATGGTATTATTACATATTGAACACCCCTCCTTGTAATCTTTGTTCTCATATGGGGCATTTGCTTCATCTTCTCCATCTTTCACTCATATAATTTGAACACTTTCTCCTTTGATCTTTTCCTATAACATACCTACTTCTAATCCTCCTTGATTTCCTACATCATTATTAATGTGCCTAGTAAATACATTGTCATTAGCAGCAAAAATATCATTCTAGCATGCCCTACCAACAATAAGACATCCTTGTAAAAATTTAACCTTAACTCCAACATGAGAACCAAGTGATCTTGATAATTAACCACAACTCCTTCAACAATATGTATGAAAATATTATATATCTAATTAGACCATGTTTTATAATTAATTAAATTAAATTAGAATCTATCAATAACATCATATAAGTGATAAATGCACTTAAATATTATGCAATATATATTTTTAATATTTTGAATATATGAATGTTTAGAGAAATAGATTTTTAGAATGAGAATGTTGAGTTTAATGTTATTTTAAATAGAAGAACAATGTGCCCCTTTTGTCCTTATTTTACATACATGTTGGCCTTGTAATAAATACATTTTTATGAAGCTCGATTTGTCCTATTTTATATAAGACACAATCTTTAATACTATTATCCAACATCTACCTCAACTCATGTAATATTTTAACCTGAATCTCATTGTAGCCATCCATGCATTCTAGACTAGACCATGGTGTAGATGTATCCCTTACATAGAACTATGCCCACATCCCTATCCTTGTGATTCAAAAATATTTTTCTACCTCCTCTAACCAACCCGTTCAAATAATTTGATCCATATCCAATTGCTTATGTGCCAAATATTTTGAATTATGTGTCAAGGATCTTGTATTTAAGAACAAGCCCTAGGACACTACCAATCATCACTTGATTAAATTCAAGCCAAATAAAAGAATTATCAAAATCATAATATCTACACTACAACCCTACTAAATCTAATTATATTAAATGAATCATGGGAATATTTTATTTGTAATGAATTTTATGCATTATGGAATAATGTCACTCAAAAAAAAAATGGTTGAAATAATTAAAAAATGATAGAATAATTATTGAATTTAAGAAATAACTATAGCTTTAATCTATATAGAAAATGTCACAACTCATTAATTTATGTATCATCTTTAAATAACTAGGCGTATGAAAACGGGGGACAAAAAGGGGGTCAAATGTGGCTACTTTTTTTCTTCTTAAAATCAACTAAACATGAACTTAGATGAATAATTTTTTATGCACACTCAAAATTTGAAGATATTATAAGAACAAAATTTGTAATATTATGAATCTAGTTTTTAAATTGTTTTTTAAATGATTAAGGTTAAGAAGGTCAAATAATAAACACACACAAAATTGTTTATGTTTTTGTCACTAAAATATAATAGCCCTATTTTTAGTGCATTAAGCATTTTATAAAATTCGTTGGTATAAATAAGTTAGAGGTGATTAGTACATGTTGTGTTTTGTTTTAATATTAATTGTATTGAAAGTGTATATTTTTTGCAATTTTCAAAGTGGACACACCTTGATAATTGTATCACTAAACATGCATGCCACGTAACTTGCATGAAAATAGTAAAAAAATATATAATTTATGAATGTGTGTAGAACAAAGTGTAGAAGAATGCTATATGTTTTTTTAAAATTTGGATAAGCACATCAAAAGTCATTAAAAAAATCTATACATATGTATTTGAAGAATATGAAAACATTATTTTAAAAATATTAACTCATTTAAAATATTAAAAAATATATGGATAAAAGGTTAAGAAAAAGCCCATCATTTTGGTAGTGGTTTCATTAAGTTTTGTTTTAAAATGAAGAATTTTGTGTTGCAAGTATGTTGCAGGTGTTGTCATTGATGTCAATAGAATAGAGTTTGTTAAAGGTATTGTTATTTCTTGCAACTGAGTGGTTGTGTTGGGAGGGTTTGAATGTGATGCAATCAATATGTTGGTCAGAAGGGTTGTGAAGTGTTGAGCATGCTATACACAGTTGTACCATATCTACTATTACTCATGAATAAATAAAGTATATGTTGATATGAAGAAGTGGATATTTCTTCATATTGTTGAAGAGCACGTTGTAATTGTTATGATTGTATTGCCTATCCCTTGATGTGCAACATTGCATAAGTTGTGGAAGAAAGCATGAAAGCTTGTCATGTTGTTAGTGGCTTAGGAAGTTGTACTTAAAAGCTCTAGAGAATGCTCTGCATTCCTTTGCATTTAAAGATATGGCCATGTGGTTTGAAAGTTAGAGAGACATAGATGTGATGTATGTATGATCTCCTATTTTTAGAGCACAGAGTTATTGCAGATGTTTCTAGAGTTGACAGAGTGAAAACTATGATGTTACAGTCAAGAAGGTTTAGAGAAATGCTCCACATTTCTCCATAGTTGATGTTGTGGCCTTGTGGTTTGAAGGATGAGTTTAATTTATCTATATGTTTCCTCATTCCAAGTTTTAGGTGTTATGGTGTATTGCAAGTCAATTCTTTAATGTTCTATCTCAAGCATGTGTTTTTTGGGTTTGCAAAGTTGCTGGACTCTGTGATTATTTTCTTGTGCCAACATAAAGTAGCATGAAGTTGTAAAGGAAGTATATGTGAATGTCTTTGAATATCATATAATGCTTGCAATGTAATTTGCATGATGTTATCTGGTCTCTCTAGTACTGAGTGTGGTCTGGAGTTAATATTTGGGAGGTTAAGTGTTTTTTGGGCCAACTTGGTATATTGAGTTGTTTGCACCAAAATTTTCTTGCATATGCTAGCATGAGATTATGTGTAAAATAGGTCTTGTTATCTCCTTGCTTGGATCACATTCAATTCCCTCTTCTTGTGGATGTTTTGAAGCTACCTCATTATGGTCATTGCACATTTCATGTCATATGTCTCATATTGGTCAATAAGGATAAAACTTTTTGATGCTTACGAAAGATATATATGGAAGACCAAGATTTTTGCAAAGCATGAGTTGAATGTTCAATGTGATTAATTTTATATGCTAAAAAGTATTGCATTGAAGGTAGAAGAATGTGTGATTGAGTGAGTATGTAAAGAAGCAATTGTATAAGATTTGTTGAAGGTAGTCAGCCGAAAGAAACGATATAAGTGTGAGTGTTGAAGTGGGTTAAGTGCACAAAGATGATGAGAAAAAATAGCGGCCACTCCACTTTTTGGTCTTGAAATAGAGAAAACGCGAGCACGTTATAACAAAACATGCTTATGTTATGGTTTGAATTTTGAAAAAAAAAGCGCATTATATGATTGCACAAAATGTGCTCGTGTTTTGTGTTGCATTGAATTTTTTTACTCTTTCTTTTTTCTTTGTCTTTTTTTCTCTTTCTTCTCCTTCTCTTTCAGTGAAACTATATACATGAAATAAACATTATAACTATGTTACCCATAAAGTTTTTTCCTTAACTTCTATTCAGGATGCTATCTTTCTTTCCGCCTAAGTCCTATACCCAATTTATGTTCAGGCGGTCTTTTGTTATTCTTCTTGAACTTGGGCGGGGTTTTTGTAAGTTCGTTGAACCTCTTGTTTTACCGCCTATACTATTTTTCCTTCACCGGGTGGCATTTTTTTCACCATGTTTGAACTTTCCCTTTCCTCAAAAGGTGGATGTACGAATATTTGAAAACCGATTGATGGGTCGTGTCAAAATTTAGAAACTTCACCAGCAAGTTATGCCTCAGGCGACATTCTTTAGGTTATCTCAAACCTGGACGAGGCTTTATTAGATTCTGTGAACCACCAATTTTGCTACTTAGGAAGAATTTTAGTGGTTAACCCAATTATAGCCAGTCTGATTACTTAACTAATGCATTATACAAAAGAGAAACCAACATTTTCCAAGCATGACATGAACAGGAAACAAATGAAGCCATACATGTAAAGACACAAGTAGTATCAAAAAGAGATATTTTATTTATATATGTAAACATTTTTACATTGTACTCGCATAGCCAAAAAAACCGCTTGGTTCAATTACAAAATTGAGGTGGTGGACACAAAAGAAACAAGGAAAGAAACATTTCATTTCAGGTGCACAAAGCAAACATTAGGACACAGACACACTCAATGACAATCTGTAGACATTTGATTTGAGCTGGTGACAACAAATTTTCATGTGACTGGAGGAATTGCATGAACAGTCCCATATCGTTCCTCACCACTACCGTGCGCAATAGAGCCACGGCCTCCTCCAGAGTCTCATAGTGGATTACAGACACAATGCAAATATCATCAACTAATAACCCACTTCAAGGATAATAGTGAAGCCCATTAATTGCCACCTTGATGCAATGATGGAATTCAGGTTTCACTAGGCGCTCTAGTGCTCTTATGCCCCAATCCCAACGGCCAAAAGTTCTGATGATTGTATAGATGAAGCGCTCCAATATAGTTGTGTTATGCACATGGGCCTGGCTTGGAAATGCCTCGTCAAGGATGCTCGGGAGGACTTCTTCCTCCACCTTGCTCTGCACTATGAAGACTTTTTTCATCTGGTCCGAAGTGTGCCTAAATAGTGGGCTACACTCAATTTCCTCTAGGACAATGTAGTCATTAGCAAAATTTTCATCACTCTAAGAACTTGCCATATTGGATGCAATTGATTGTGGAAGAAAGGTGACACTGGTTGAATTTATAGAATTTTGGTTAGACATGGGTGCATTCTTCTAAGCTTGATAAGATGTTAATTTAATTCACATTTATGATTGGCTTGTGTTGCATTGATGGTTGGTGAAATGATTGGTCCTTTGGCGACTGCTATTGGGATTATGATCAGTTTTCTTTGTCGATACCTATTCCTCTGCAAAATTTGATTATTCTGACCAACTTCTTGGGGAACGTTTGGAATACAAGAAGTTGCTACTTTAGTAACGGCTTTGGCACCTATCCAATGGCTTTAGCCATATTATAAATTTGAAGTTAAAAAGGATGAGAGGGACTTTTATCCTTTCAGATACACCTGGGGGTGTTATCGAGAAAGAATAACATTTATTACAGACTGTAATAATTTGTAATCAGTGTGTTATGAATTAAATGATGCTTGGTATGTTGATCTTGGTATTATGTGTATGATATAGCTATGTCTCCTTTGAAAGATGAGCTATATGTCATTCATTTATTGTAGTCTGGTTTAATTTCATTAGTTGGATTTGATATTCATGATTTTTCAATCTTTGTGTTGATTACAAATGGTTGTGACCTCTGCTTCCGTGTTAGTTTCATATTTATGAGCTAGTGTTAGTCACCTTTTATATTGCTTTCTGGTTAAAAGCACACCCATTTTCTTTAAGTCGGATTAATTCATTGAAAATCTAGTGAGGGAGTTTTACCTCGACAAAATTTAGAGAAAATCCACAAATGCAATTGTGGACTTTTCGGAGTTGTTAGCGGATTTCAATCAGTGTTGAATCTGGATCTAGAGTCATTGTTTAATATATCTATCAAGATCCATTCCATTTGCTAACAAACCAGAAAGAATAAGTTGACATTTACATATGAACATTGACTTTATTACACTTTATATAAACATTATAACTAGAAAGAATAAGTTGACATTTAATTTCTTATACTTTATGTTATATTTTATGTATATAGTTTTTGGATGTTTGAGAGTGGTTTCGGATCTCTAGGAGTTATAATGCAAATTCTAGTTTTTGAAAGATCTTATAATTTTTGTGACAGTCAAATTTCAGTAATCAACATGTCAAATTTTAGTAATCAACAAGTTGTATCATCTTTCTCTCTCTCTCTCTCTCTCTATCTCACTCATTATTTACCCCTTATGCTCTAGATCTCTCTCACGCACTCTCTCCTTCCCTCTCTACTTCTCTTTATGTCACCATTCTCTTCATCTCTATCTCTCTCTCTCTCTATCTCTCCTTCCCTCTATATTTCTCTCTCTCTACTTCTCCCTCTCTATCTCCCCCTCTCTATTTCTCCTTCTCTATATATGTTACACCCCAATTGTGTAATTAGTATTTACTATTACTATGTGGGGTAAAATGTGAATGTAATGTGAATTCCAAAGATGAATAAATTGTGCTTACATTTTGTTATCAAAAGAATTATGCATAAATGCTATCTCATTTAAATGATATGTGAAGAAATGCATGTATGTGAAATGGAAGGTTATTGAATTAATATTCTAACTGTGAGATGTGTTATGTGTAATGCATATTTTGTTGAATAGCTTACTACCTTGGCCATATTTTTAGAATGTGGATGTAGGTATATATTCATTCCTCCAAGCGGAGAGGAAGTATCACTTAGGATAACATCTTGGTTAGGTAACCAGTAACGTAACCTATAAGAGATTATTCACACACTCACAATAGATTGGTTGATTCTAATCATTAAGCTGGGAAGTGGTAAATCATCCTTAGCGTAATGTGCCTACATTAGTAAGGGTCTTGTTTACTATTGAATGCATGCTTGAATGATGTTTATCTGTTTGAGCTTGTGATTCCTTCCTCATGTTATTGTGCTTGTTTGTGCGGTTGAATGAGTATTGGGATATATGCATATCTCGGCATACGCGTATGATGGATATAATGGGATGTCCATACGAGTATGACAACATATGTATAGAGATGCACATACATAAATGTAAATTATTGATATGACTCTATAGTCACATAGGTCATGATCATTTAGATATTGAATGGATCATTTGACTATCATGTTGCTATATAGTATATATATATAGATATATTTGTATGTATATACAATACACACATAAGCGTAAATGCTTAATAGAGGAGTGTGTATATATATTTACATATATATATAATATATATTATTATTATGTGAATATTATCTTGTCGTATTCATTTGTATATCGATTATATATACATGCTTTATTGACATATGATAAATACAGATATATACTAACATATACATATATATGTATACATATATATTTATGTGTGCTAATATATATATATCTATATATATATATATAAATGATATTTACTTTGAGAACTACTATCTAAAGAAATGTTTATAAGCTTATTTATGATAAAATCAAAGGTCAACTATAATATACATTTATAACTGTGCATAAAAGGCTGAATTATTAGCATGTTGTCCAATGCCATAAAGGCAAACATTCTACAAACTCATACACAACAATAAGTCGATATTATGGAGGAGACTTGGCTAATGCCATTTTATGGAGTGTCTTTGACTTAGTAAAACATACGATGCCTTGTCATCTGATTAATATCTGCAACAAATAAATGTATGCCTGTATGTTGAACAATAGGTCGATGATTGAGTTTGAGTGATAAATAAGCTAAGTCGACTCATATGTGACCAAGTCAACATTTGCTATGTGTTTTATGATAGATATGAGACTGTTTCAATAGCAAGAAACCATGCCAACTATGTAGGAGAACATTGTTTCTTTGTCACCACCTTTGAATTCTTTACTATGTAGATATCCTTTTTTATTGCAATTTGAATTGAATCATATGGTGAATTGAACTAGTCTTTCATTTTTTTCAAGCAACAAGGTCGATCTATAGCTATGAACAATTGAGTACGCTCTTTTATATGCCCCACATTTTAGCTATGAATTATGTGTTGTTGTGCATGTAGCTTGCTTTAAAAATGCATGCCTAATATATAGGTTGTGTGGTCTCTAAGTTGTATAAATAGTGGAGTGGGTTCATTTGTTTGAATGCATTCTTCTATGCTTTCCTTGAGCAAGTTTCTGCATTATTCTACTTCATATTGTGAGTGAGAGCTTTGAGCATTAGAGAGAGTTTAATATTATTATTGTGAGAGAATTATTTTTCCAACTTGAGAGATAGAGGTTATTGTGAATTAGCTAGAGAAATTAAAGGTCAAGCTAGTTGTTGTTCTAGAAGAACTGTGTTTGCAACTAGTCGATTGGGTAGCTTATCACAAACATGAGAATAATCTTCCCTCACATGTATTAAGCTTTTGAAAGAGTTATTTCTTGATTGTTTGTACTAGTCTATTATGGTTACTTGCATTTAGGGAAAAGTAATGTTTGCTTTGAAGGAAAAGTAGAATATGTTCTCTATTTATGAAATGCTTGTAATTAATCCATGATAGGGGAGATTGTTTGTCATAGGTATTATTATTATACTAGATATGATTGAACATGGGTAGCTTAGGGAAATACTCATAGCTAGATATTTGATTATGCTAGATGGGTAGTAGGTTACTCGTGGGATTGATGTCCAATGAAGGGAGGGAACTAGTACTTTTCTTATTGAGTTGCATTACCTTAGGTTTGTGTTTGAAAATATGTTATCCTAGGGATTAGCTTACCCATGGAGAGGGATTACCTAAGCATAGATATAATGGCCTTAATTCAAAATGAGATTGCTATAGTGTAAGTGAATGATAGACCACTCAAAGTACTGAGTGAGAACACTTTGGCCAAAGTAGTGTGATTTCCTAGGGCTCCAATATTAGTTCATCATGTCCATTTAAATGCATGAGGGTTACCTAGTGTAGGGTTATAAATCCTAGTCATGTAGGGCACAACACTAAGCTCAATGTGGTATGTCATACGGGGTTACCCAACCAATACCTTCATCGAAGGGTAGGGCCATCTATCATTGATAGATGTTTGGGGGACCATATATGAGTTTTTGGTTGGCAAAAAAGTGCTTGAGTGACGCTTCTCCTCCTTAGCAAGTGATAAAAGACCAAGGTTTTGAAAGGTGGATTCCTAGACCATCTATATCTTATACTCTAAAGCTCAATGGAGCTATGTATGTATCTTGTAACCATTTTTATGGGATGATGTAATCATGAATGATATACTTGAGTTCATTCAAGGGTATGTGCAGGATCATCATGGAAAAAATAGGCCCTTAGGTGGCGAAAAATTCAGAAAAATCAGAGTTAGACAACTTGACATGAAAATTTGAATAAGTTATCTATATTATTTCAAACATATGTAAGAATAGAATCTATAGAAAATTGAATGTAGTTTCTAAACTAATAGGTTTATTTAAAAAAAAATCTATTTGGTGAAAATTTGAAATTTCAATGCAATAGTACTTCACTACTGAATTTGACTCCATTTTTCGATGAAAATTCATCGGTTGTTCAACAAACATTTGTCAGAAAATCAATGAATTGATGAAAAAAATTGTCGCTATTTTTTTGTCTAAATTTCGACGACGAATTAAACGTCGAAGTAACGGTACAGATTCGTCAGTCATTGGCATCATAAAATGAATCAGATGTTCATCAAAATATCGACGAAAAATTTGTGTATCCATCAACTAATTACAACCAAAATGCAATTGCAATGACTCTTCTGAAGCGTCAAAACAACACCAGAAGTTCATCACCATTTCAATGAAATGGGCAAGGAGTTACAACAAAGCTTTCGTCGCAGCTATAGGGTATGTTTAGAATAGTGGTTTACAAATTATATGAGGAAGGAAATTTCATTTTTTTCCTTTTCCTCAAACTCAAGGGGTTCGGTCGAACCCAATGGTTTGACCAAACCTTTTTACGGGTTCGACCAAACACATATGTTCAATCGAACCATTGGTTTGACTGAACCCACAAACCCTAAATAAAAATAATCATATTTAAATGGGTTTGGTCGAACATGGGTTTGACCAAACCCCCTTAATATGACAAAAAACAAAAACATTCTCATTTCGACTGCCATTTTCACTTTCTAAATTTACCAGTTGCTTTCCCTGGTGCGTGCGGCGAACCGAGACTGTGACGGCTAGCAAACTGATTTCTTCTTTCCGGCGAATGCAACCTCAACTTTATCTCTCCAAACTTCATCAACCTGACTTGCATATCGAGCACCAGGTATTTGAAATTCGATTTTTTTAGAGTTCAAAGTGCATTGATTTGTTCAAATTTGAAACCCTAGATGCAATTTTTTTAAAATTTGTTGAATTCAAATTGGATTTTTTTGAAAGTTTTAAAAGCGTTTTCAAGTTTGTTGAATTAAAATTGGATTTTCTTCCCCATTTTGCATACATTTTTATGTCCTATGTGTAAATGAAATATGCCTTCCCATTTTAGCAATCAAAGCTATGGATAGCCCGCTCTTAAATGGAAAGACCAAGTGAAACATATATGAGAACTTAATAGCATATGAAACAAACAATATAAAGTTATGAAGTTCAAATAGAACCACAAATTGTATCATTTGTAACATTAAAAATTTCCATCTCTACACATTTTTGGTAGTAGGTAGGTATTGCACAATAAGATAGAGGATGTAAACTGATTAAGACTTGGATAGTATTTTAAAAGGAATTTGAGGTGTGGAAACACTTCCCATATTAACCCATCAAGAGATAAATATGCAAAATAGATTTAATTTTAGTTACAAGAAAAATGTATAAATTATAAATTTATAACATAATTATTTACATGGGAAAAACCTCTTGGAAGAAAAATCCCATAACCAAAAACATGAACCAATTATATTATTTGATAATAATATCATTTACAATAAAATATTCATGTGCATACCCTTATAGTAGTATCATCAACATGTGATTCATATGGAGTAATTTCTAGTAGCATGATGATACCTATAAAATCATTATGCTTTCTCCATCTCAAACACCCATAAATAGGAAAAATTTAAACCATAAACCAAGTGTGGTTTACCAAAGCCATGAACCAAAATAATGACCTAAAAATGGCACCAAATTTGGCACAAATTCCAACACCATATTCCTTGACTTGGTTTATAGGATGTATTTAGCAAATGCTTTACATCTTGTCAAAAAAATTCAAATCCTCCTCCTCATAACCGACACTCCATTTTTGACATATTCAAACCCATTATTTAAGATGATCTTGATGATTTTCATAATTCTAATCAATATTCTAGTGTAACCCCCCTTTTTTATTCTCTTATGTGTCATATAACATTTCATAAGTAATTCCCATCTTACAATTTCATACAATGCTCTTAAAACTTCTTAAATATATAAAAGGGACAACCCTAGTTCAATTAGGATTATTTAATTATTATCACCTACATCCATTCATTACATGTTATTAGTTTTTAGTTGCACACATTATTAGGAAATATGCATTGTCTAAGCAATTGGGGTATATTGCATGTTTGAGAGTGTTTTCCTTGATCTTTTATCTAGTTAAATTAATATCCTTTAAAATCTTGTTTTATGGAGTTTTCATCTTAACTCTAATATGGCTAGCAAATAAAATGACGATTGAATCATTTTTTGATATAATAGCTAATGACAACCATATAAAGAGCCACATTAAAGAAGATGAAAAATAATGATCAAGACTATGATTTAGATACATATGTTGCTAAACAAGATATTTTCCTAAATTGATAATTACATATTGATGCACCTCTCCACCCTAAATATCCTCACTCATTGGCTAGTAATTTATATAATGTATTAGGTGGCTATCCTTAGGGAATTAATACTATTCATAATATTACCACTCTAATGGATTTAATAATGTTGTACCCTCTATGCGTCCATCTACCCTTCATCCTCTTATAATGATTCCTCCTATCATATTATAGTTACCACTTCCATGGGATTGACCACCCATGTCCTACCGCCTTTCTCTCCACTAGTATTTTTCTTATCTCCCATCCTTTTATATATGTTCACACCATTTTTACTACTAGCACTATCCTATACCTGAGATATGTTCTTCATACCATTCCTCCTTATCCTATGAAAATCTAACCTTATAGTGTAACTTCTCCTTCCATTACCATGTCATTACCTTTCTAGACCTTCCCCTCTTTATACATTCTCCTTTTTATCCTACACTACTCCTACCACTAATATATCCCTATAACTTGGATATACTATTGAAGAAATTTAACCGACTTTCAATATTGCAAAAATTAGACCCATATTTTTAAACATAAAATGTGTATAATAAAGCACAATCCATGCTACCTAATTCAACTTCACTAATATCTATCAAATTAACTTAGGTTCATTACAATAAGATACTCATATAGCCATAATTAGTTGTCAAGATAATGGTAAAGTTTTCAATAGCCATATTTATCCTTCCACATGCCACCATTAGACATACACATAAGATTCATGAACATCGATACCTATGAGCATCCAAATACAAGAAATATAACTATATATCATGCACATCATCAACATACACATAAAATATCACACCCATCATCAACACAACTAATAGTTCCCATATCATATTATCTATGTTCTCATACAAATGTGTCTTCAAATACATCAAAGCACTCATGAGTAAATCCACTATGTAGAGCATACACACAACTAAAAAGGTGCCCCTAAGGTATTTGTCTCCTATATCTATCCTCTTAGCCTATCCTTCTCTATGGATATGTTCCACTCATATCTACCACCCTGAGGTGATCCATGTCTCAATCCTTGTCAAGGTCACTCCTCTCTACCTATATCCTTTCTCAATGAGATAGATCTATCACTGCTACTCCCCAAAACACCTACATTTAAATATTAAAAAAATGTTTAATAAATCATACAACATTGATTAAAACTAACTAAACAATGAAAGCATTTAATATTATAACACCTTATGAATTATATTGAATGTCCCCACCTTGAAATTTATAGCCATCAATGTCAATCACTTATTCATACTGTAATCAATGGAAAATCTCATATTTGTTAAAGGGGTTAGCACAATAACATCAAATCCATTGAAATAACAAAGTACAAAGGAAATAATGTGAAGACAAAAGGGATGAAGTTACCCTAAGTCTCCACCTTCCATGATTAACCTTTGTTACACCTCCTAGCTTGCAAATAAATAACAATGCCCTCAGATTTATGTGAGCAACTATGACTAAAGTCTAAGCCCTATGCAAGTGTTGAAGGATTTGCAGAAAATAAAATGATCCTATAATGGACTAAAATGGCTATGACTGTGAGTGACTATAACCCTAAGTTGACAGCAGGTTGACCTAGACCAAGAGTGCCATAAGTCAAGAGAGCAAGAGAGGAGCAAATGAGAACAAAATTGCCCTTTTATGAAAATTGCAATTTTGATTGTGTGGCCAGGATGAAAAGATGACAAGAACCCTAAGATCAATGCTTAAGATTGAATGTTGCTGGGTGCATTAGGGTTAGGTCAAAATTAGGGCAACAGGTAAGAATGAAGGGTGGAGATTGAATTATAACATAATTCAATCAATGGTCGAAATTAAATGAGAAGTCAAAAGTCAAGAATTAATTTGGAAGATAAGGCTGGCACGGACAAAGAGGTTGCTGGAGAAATTAAATAATAAAATTTATTTACTCCAGGTGACCAGTAAATAATTAAATAATAAAGATATTATTTAATTATGGAGGAATGTGACAAAAGAATTGTTTTGAATTAAATAATGATTTAATTCAAAACTCAAGAGAATTGACTAAATTAAATAAATCAAATTTATTTAATTTTAATGAGAGAAAAAGCTAATGAATATTTAAATAATTAGAATAATTATTTAATTATAGTGGAAAGTGGGATAAAATTAAATAAATAAGAATTTATTTAATTTTTTAGAAGAAGGGGACTTAATTAGTGACGTAATTAAATAAAATTTATTTAATTAATCAAGAAGACATAAATGACAAAGGGAAATTAAATAAATTATGAAATTCATTTAATTAAAGGAAGACATAAATGACAAAGGGAAATTAAATAAATTATGAAATTTATTTAATTAAAGGAAGACATAAATAATTAATGATACTAAATAAATAAATAAATTTATTTATTTAATAATCAAGGAGGAACAAATGACATGAATTAATTAAATAATTATGAATTATTTAATCAATAGTCGAATGTGGACCAAGGACATAATTAAATAACTTAATTATGCTAGGACGAAAGTGGTAAAAATGAAGCTTGCAGCCTAGGTCATTTTTAGGTGTCTACATACTATAGATTTGTTCTCCAAAACACCTACATTTATATAAAAGTGAATTTTTAAGAAAAATAATATTTAACCTACTTTTAACTCAACAATAATGGATGTATTTCTATCATAAACTCTTCGTACTCATAACAGAATCATGGCCTAGGTAGAGTATAAAAAATGTTGTTTCCAACCTCATATGTAAATCTAGAGTTAGAGTGCCAAAATTGTTGAATTTCATCCTTTGTGCTATTAATTAGCTTCTTATCGACTCATGGAAGCCTACTGCTAAAATCCCAAGTATGATTTTCAATAGGACTTTCTAATCATGATCTTATTGATAGTACTTTTGATAATGTTTTACGATTTAGGCTTAATTCAAAACAAGTTTACCTTAATAATTGAGCCTTTTTAATTTTTTAATTTCTTACTAATGATGTTATTACTCTATGAGCAACTCTTTTATCTTTTTCCTTACTATTATTTACAATAGAATTGAATGCATTAAAAAAAACTTTAACAACAATATTATTTCGATCAAACTTTTTGTTTACATGAATCTTTGAAATTTATTTAGTAAAGGTCTCATTTTGTACATCTTTAGTAATTGTATAAAAATTTGGAATTTTTGGTTAATGTCTTATTGGAAAACCATTCATTGAAATTTTTTGAAGCCCACAACCAAATGGTTTGTGATGACCTCTTGCCTTCAAGAATTTCTATTATGCTCATCAATTTCAAACCATTTTGGGGTTCTTGAATGTTTTTAAATTTTAACAAACTCATTACAAAAAGATGGATTTTGAATTTCTTTTTCTTCTTCACAAGGTTCTCTCTTCTTATGTAATTTGGAGACACATTGAGTTTCATTGGTTCATGTGAGCTATCAATTTAATCATTGTTATCAACAAGTCGATTATTGAGTGCAATTTCAATGTCATAGGGTTCATATCCACATTAGTCAAGAAATTGTTGATGTATTTCTTCTTCTTCTTCTTCTATGATGCTACTCTTATCAATAGGTGTTCCATCAAATTTTACAATATTTTCACATTCATGTTCAACATTTTTATTTTCAATATTATTGTCACTTTCATTTTTTAAACATTTCATTATATTGAACATTAAAATATCCAATTTAAATGTCATTTAAGGGTAAATAAGGACCTTCATCTTCTTTCAATAATTAACATTAGAAATTAATACTTGGTTCATATTGTATACCCACCTCCCAATGGTCTTGGAATGGATGCATTTAGATGGAGAAGGATTTCAAAAGGCTCATGGTACTTGTGGACCCCTCAAAGGCATGATATATAACACATGAACTTTATTTATGAAATTTGGTCTGTTGTTGTTGGCTTCTAGTATGAATGTTATCTATACTTGGTGGAATTCTTAGTTGAGACTCTCAATCTTCCATTGTTGGTTTCTAGTGTGATTATACAATATGCTAGCCAATCTATATTAATTTCTAATGTTAATTATTCAAAGAAGGTTTTTTTCATAAGAAGAGACCTATGTTCACATATTCCAAGGCATGTTATTATCCACAATGCATGACACTTCTTCGTGTATCTCTACCAAGTTCTAAACAGATACAAATCTGCCATTTCCATGGAGGAGATTAATGATTTGGTACTAATGTATTCAATCAATGTGCTTTTGTAACATGTTGTAATAGACAATTGGTCATTTGTACTAGGACCTCACTGGTCTTTTGATATTTTGTAAAAAAAATTTCTTAGACTGCAACTGGGGTTTTCTTGCTGGTTCTTTCTCGCCAGTATGTCTGCCTGAACCAGCTATATGTAAAATATTATATATAAATAAAATTATAAGTGGTCTCCCACTTTTTCTTAAAAAAAAAGTTCTTGTAAATGTCCACATCTTTTTCCTTGGCATAGTTGCTATTTCTTAAAATATTTCTTATGATTTTTTATAATGTTGACCAGTCAATACTTTATTGTAAATATTCTATAGTCATGCTCTTAAATGTCATAAGAATATGTCATAATTGTAAGTTCTAGACAAAAAATATGATATGATATGGTGGAAAAAACCAAGATACAAGTTAGTTTAGTTCTCATAAACTCTCTAAAAAATAATTGAATTCCTACATCCTAATTAGAAATACTATGAGGGGTTTAGATCCCCATTTTAGACAAAAAATATTCTTATACTCATCACTAGTTCACTTGGACCAACGAAAGAGATGGTGAACTAAGGGAAACTTAGTTGTATTGATAAATTAAAACTTAGTTATTTCTCTTTCCATTGTCTCCTCTCCACAAAACACCCTTATTTAAGTAGATTCTATTAAACCTATCTCACATATCACCTCCCAATTCTTTAAACTTTTCAAACTTCTTATTCCTCATACCTAATAATTTATCCTTCAAGCTTAACACTTCCCACCTCAATCAAATTGATCACCTTGCTTGCCTAATATCCCTTTGGTTGATGTTCCTAGACCTCATCAAAATGGTAAGTGGATACAATTGTGGAATGATGCGATTAAATCTATTGCACTACCTTACTATGATCTTACAATAAGAATATGGCTAGAAAGAGATCTAGAATAGAAAAAAAAAATGGATCCAAATAGAAAAAAAAACTTGTTTTGGCTTTAGCACTTACTAATAACTTCTCTACAATGAGTGGTTGCTTTCGTTGAAATAAAACTTAGAAGATTTGATCTTAATTGTGGTAGAGGATCTCAATCAAGAGATAGGCTACATTGGATAAAAGGATATAAGGGATACAAATTATTTTTTAGTTATCTCGAACATATTTACATTCTCGAGAGTGGATAATATCTATCGTTGATCAAGAGAGGTAGTTCCATGACAACTCTAATGATATTAAATCCATTTTCCTTCAACATTACAAATAATTTTTAATTGATCTAGTTGAAGGAGATCCACGTCAAGATATAGTGAAAAATTATGGGCATAACAATTATATATACTTTTAACATATATAATATGTATGGTTGGATTAGTGAGATATTTATAATAAGTATGCAATGAAGTCAAACTTTATTAGATTTGATTCTTAATAAATTAGTTTTAACGATTCAATTTATAGCTTTATGCAATCTATAAGTTTAAATAGTTTAATGGTATCTAAAATTTATACATATAAAAATATGATAAATGTCTGATTATTTTTCTTTCCAATCTATAATTTTGATGTTCTTGGCTATATAATTGAAGTTCATTTATATTAACAACTATTAGATTAAATATTTTTATCCCCAATTATTTTCAAATAATTTTATACTAATCTTTGTATTCTTATTCTTTCTTTCATTGTTTCATTTAAAATTTGAACCATTTAAGGATGCTATGTTATAGATTATAGTTGTCTTCCAATTCTTTTTAAATTGTTAATGGTATGAAAATATTATTGATGAGTAGATGAATTAAATTACAAGTTCTATTTTAGATTTGTATTCCCTTTATCTAGATATATTATTTACCAAAGTCTCATTGTTTTTTAGGTGTACTGTATATATATATATAACATGGAAAATGCAGATCATGTTCCACCTGTGCAGATTCTTTGTTTGCAAATACTAGTAATAAGATTAAAAAATTGAGAGATTCATTAGCATAGGGTGCAAACTTGGGGATATATAGTGAACCATGCATGTTAATATTGCATAGTCTAGAGAAAATAAAAGATGCACTTGAGAGGACTAGTGCATATTCCCCAGATAGAGTGACTGCTATTCTTTCCCGCATGCGGAAAGAAGTACATGGTGACGTTCCCCTTAAACAAATACAAGATAGTGTCACCAAAGAAATGATAAAAGCCACATGTTTTCCATTTTATCAAAATGTGTGTATGGTTAGGGGATACTAGGTCACTAGATGTGTCGATCATGCTATGGCCTCATTGATCTACCCACGATTTCTCACAACACATGGTCTATACCCAAACAATGACCAGATTCCACTGTATTTTGTTCAGCAGTTGTATGCTGAGGTCCATTTGGGCCTCAAAGTTAACTACCTAGACATTCCACCATATGTTGGTTAGGGGCGTGGTAGGATTGTTGATAGGCCCACCTATCGTTGAGCAAAGAGACCACCCCCAGTGTTTAGGGTATTGGTTGGTGATAGGTCTCCTACTCTCACCCCAGCTCTAGCCCCCATAGCAGATGAGGTTGTCGTTGCTTCCCAAAAGGAAGAAATTGACACTATAGGTGACATTGTGGCTACCACCACTAGGATATCTGATGATCATGTAGGTCAGTATTTGATGTCCAGACATTCCTGATCCACACCATTTTCAGCACAGTGGACCACCATGGATCCATTTACAGTGGCTGACATCCCTACTCCTACACAGCTTGATGCACTTACAGGAGATATGTCACACATAACTTTGCATTGTTTGGCTGAGGACCTATTGGAGGCATATGCCTACATTGCATCAAACAATGGGATCGGTATACAGCATGTTAGAGAGCATTTGAGATGCATAGGTTGTTCAGTTCCAGGATCCCATCACTCTCAGCCGAGCACTAGTGCGCATCAGGATCCACCTACATTTCATATGGCAGATGCACAAGCTATGGGTTTTACTGATATGTTGATTGGTTCTAGTTCATCATCACCAATGCCATCTCACCTTTATAGTCCTCTACATTCATCATTTATGGCATGACATGGGATAGATCAGATGGATGCAGATGTTGATTCGTCGCTTGATCGTTTGGTGGATATGGTGGAGGCGATTGTTTCAGAGGACTTAGGTCATCCGATATCAGATGATGTGCATGTATGTGTGCATGTGCATGTTTCAATTCTTTTTTCATTATTTTTTAAATTTTTTTAACTAGATATTCATGTAAGTTGATATATATATGTGTATATATATTGTTACAGGTGGACATACCTCATATCACTCCTAGCCTTGGTACAGATTGTGTGCATGATTGATGTGGCTCTGTGGATGAATCTGCTATCAGTGGACATGTGAGTTTTACATTTTTATATAATCACATGTGTATATGTACATTCAATATATTTATGTATTCATAGATATAGATTGATATTTAAAAATACAAGTTCATTTAAAAATAACTTTCATTTAAAATTTATTTAATATAAATTATATGTATTTAACACATCTTGTACACAATTTTATTTGCAGGGCTCAGCACATCCATCAGAGCAGGACCATTCTCATTCAAATGGCCATTCGTCTAGGAGTAGACATTCATATTAGGCCATGCACTCTAGATTTATGATCTTTACCACATGTATTTGATTATATGATGATCTTTAATAGTATTTGATATTTGATGATCTCTAACTTACATTTGCTTATATGATATACATACATTTGCTTAATTGTTGATCTTTAGTATTCGACATTTATTAATTTTTAATTTACATTTTCTTTTATGATGTACATATTTCTTATATATGTACATACATATACCTCTTTACTTATAATATGTGTTATGTTTATATGTATTGAATCCCTTTACATGTATGTATGTATGTTTTATTATAGTTTTAACATGTTTACATAATATATGTATGCATTTGCTTTAAATATTCAATATACATACATGTTTTCTTATTTGAATAAACTTACATTTCCTTATATTCAATATACATTTTATATTTAGTAGAATTTTAGGGAAATTAATACCATTTTATAATTAAGTTCATTCATGTTGATCACAATAAATATTTTTAAAAAAATGACTTAAGCAAACATGATCATTGAGTTGAGAACAGATCTAATCTTTTTTGACGGGGTAACAAAATTCAATTCAAATATAATTTTAAATTCAATTCAAATTATATCGAGCTATTATCATTTTTGACAAGTAACGAAGAATTCAATTCAAATATAATTAAGAAAATTTAATTCGATTATACCTCTAATGCCATTTTCAAAAACTAATAAATTCCAATTCAAATATAATTAAAATTTCAATTAAATTATACCTCTAATATACATTTTTGACACTTTAACAAAATTCTAAAATTACTAGATATGTTGTGCATGCCTATGAATTAAATAACAACAAACTCCACAATGAAATAACTTGTTTGTTTACTACTTGATTCATTTAAACTAGGATCTAGTTATTCCATGTACACTTGAATAATTTTGATTCACTTGGAGCGCAAATTTTGGAGAAGTTTTTGCACATTTATCAAGGAGGCAAATATTGGAGCTCGACAACTTTTAATTTTTATCAATCAAGGCAAAATTTGGAGGATAATTTAACTAAGTTGGTAGAGGACTTGTTTAGATTCATCTTTAAGTTTAAGAAGAAAATGGGACAACAAAGAAAAAGAAAAAATACGTCTCAACGAAAATTTTCAAAAGAAGAAGAACAAAAGAGGCGTCATCAAAACTTGAAAAATTATCATAGAAAGAAACAAGGTACATGCTTGTTTCTTCTCTCTCTCACTTTCAAGTGTGTGTTTAGGACTTTTACTTTGAAGGTTTCTAACCATCATTGCACTTGAATGACTATAAATACTTTTAAATGTCCTCAAGTCATCTTGGTCATGCAAGTTGCAATGTTTATATGATCCTTGACTCCAATTCCTTAAGCCAATTCTTTTTGTTTCAATAGTTACAGTGTTTTGTGTCTTTCATATTTTATTTTCATCACTTCAATGTTCTCAAATTATTTTTATGTTTTATGCTCTAAGGATTCCTCAAGTTGGAGTTGAGCCAAATCTAGATATTGGATCAAACGAATCCGTTGAAGAACACATGGACCTTGAAGTTAGCGAGGAGACCCAAGTTCAAACAATGCTTGTTGGAGAGGGGTCAAGATCACTTCACTTCTACTAGTATGGATGAGCATATAAAACTAGCAAAAACTTCTCTCACTTATAGCATCATGTCTTATCACTTTGCTTGCTTGCATACATAAACTTCACTTATATAACATCATCTCTCACTTTTGTTTTCAAAATATTTTGTGACATGTAGGAAGGGCTCCAGCGAGAAGAGGAAGTTTCATGCTCAAGTCAAATAAATCTAGACATTGGATCAAATGAATCTGCTCAAAGAATGCATGGTCCTTGAAGATAGGGAGGAGGCACAAGTTCAAACAATGCATGTTGGAGAGGGGTCGGGATCACTTCCTCCTACTGGTATGGATGAGCATATAAAACTAGTTGAGAAGGTGGGGAAACAAATTTCTCATAGAAATTGAGATCATTTACTTGAAATGGATATGGAGAAACTGAAATATTATGCCAACCAACCTTATAATAAGAGAAAGAGGTCAATGAATAAATATGTAAATGGAATGATCAATCATCTTGATACACTTGAAAAAACCCAATTGTTATCACGTTTACTTCTTCGTGATGAGCTCAAAGAGTCATTACAATTGTTGGGTGTCCATTCAACTTTAAATAAGAAGAAACACATGGGATTACAAAAGGATATTGTTCAAAATGTTAAAAAGGGTTTAGATTCCATTGAGGTAAAGGATCTTGATCGGGTGGATAAGGGGCACTACAGAGGGTGATGTTGACATCTATTGTACACATGAAGATATAGCAGAAAGAAAAAAGTATACACTCAAGTAGGTGGTTATAGTAGAACCCACATTGATAAAATATGAGAAAAGAAAGTTTTGGATGAGGAGTTTAGAAGGAAATTAGGAAATTATTATAGAGCTCCCCATTCGGCGAGTTGAAGATGTTTGTTGAACTTGGTCTCGGGGTTTTTGTGATTAGACTGCGTCCATCATCAAATACTAGGATGTTATGAGACAGGATTGGACCTAGTATTTATGAAATCATATCAAACGATGACTAAAAATAACTGATTTGAGATGTATGAAATTTTGTAATGCATATCCTCATATAAAAATTGGGAAAACAATGTTTCAAAGGTTAAAACCATATTATGTGAAGATAAACAAGTTTTTTGAAACTTCTTGTTGTTATCATATTGAATTCGATCTCTACTATCAGGTGTTTTGAAAGATGAGAGAAGAAGTGGGTTTCAAAATGCACCTCCTAAACATAGAAATTTTGTTCGAGAGAAAGTCTATATTATGTGATCATGAAAATGGACCTCAAATAAATTGCATAAAAGGAATTTGTGAGACATGTGGAAATTTAGCTAAATTTCCTTCAAGAATTGAGGATACTGACCTAACAAAGATAGTAAATTGCAAGAGGTAAATACTATTTTTAGAGAGTTTATTTGTTTCAATTTCTCATAGATCAAGTTATTTGGATTCTCTTTGATGTAATGTTTCATTGATCAAGTGTGGTTTATTAGTTATTCACATATTTTACTGACACAAGTACAAGTATGTAAAGTTGCAAATAAATTTTGGGAAAGAATCCACAAGGTTGAACTATGTAGAAGAGGAGATTCCCATTGGAAAATTTATGGAAGATTTTTGAAAATTGATACGACCATACATGCATCATTCATTTTTTGCTAAGTGACAAGCACAACAATTCCAAACATTGAGAGATACTTTCCCACATGGAACAGTTCTATCAGTAGTTGACTTTGCAGAAAACTACTCCTTTGTACATCAAAAGGAGATTCAATCAGAGTATTACTTTTCAAAGCAAATCACTATTATGGTTCATGTGTGTTATCGACATGCACAATCAGAATTGGATGGTGTTGAGAGTACAGATGAAGAACGAGTCATTAAGAAAGAATATCACTTTTATATTAGTGATGATAAAGAGCATGACACAAATTTTGGTCCAACATTGCTTTACAATATTTTTTGAGAATTTGAGAAGCATGGGTGTAAAATTTGAAAATCATTTTGTATAGTTAGGTGGATGTGTGGCACAATTCAAATCTTCATGACCATTCTATGCACTTTGTAGATATCATAAAATCTACAAAATACCACATGTTTAGAGTGGGCATGGAAAGGGTGAGCATGATGGAGTAGGAGCTTGCATCAAATGAGCTTTAAGAAAGCATCAAATGAGTTATCCAGAAGATCATCTAGACAATGCACATGATGTTGTTGAATGGTGCAAGAAACACTTTGCATCAAATGTGGTCAACACATCTTCAAGAACAAACCGACACATTCCACATAGAGTGTTTTGGGAGATATCGGGTATGTATAAATTACATTAAATCAAAATTTTGAATTTATTTAAATTTAAAAAATATACATATATACATATTTGTTCACATAAGTTTTTTGTTGTACATATGTATCTAGGTGTGGATATAAGATCGATGCATGGATGCAAGAGGGTAGAAAAAATAAGATCTTTGCATTGTGTTAGGAGTTCAGATAGTTTTCATGGATGGATATTAGACACAAGGGATTACTCTGTTTTGCACTGAGTGAATTGAGGGAAACTCTGATTATGCATGCAACAATCAAGAACTTGGATATGTTGGTAAATGGGATACAGTGCCACTAGTTGTTTCAGAAATATATGATGAAGACGAGGAAGAGAGATTTGGAGACATTCTTTTGATTTCAATTGATTATGACCATATTTCAGGATTGGTTAGAAAAGGTACATGTGTAAGTTTTCAATAATTTAAATATTATATATATCTAGTTAATGATCTTTAGAGACATTTCTAATTTTTTTAGAATTTTTTTGTGTAAATTTGGTGTATAGGAGATGTTTTGCGGTCATAGCGAACCTAGAAACATTGAAGGTGTTAGCTATTATTTATTGCATTACCGCAGGAAAGAGAGAATAAGCTAACAAAACCTAAAACAAGTGATGGAATATTATTTCCATAAAGTGAGTTTAATTTAAAAATTTATATACAATACTTCACATGTACACATTACATTATAAAGATCAAATATATATTGTACAAACCTTAACTTGCGAAAATGTTGCACATATTCATATATGTCTTACATAGGTTCATGTTTACCATGCGAGGTTACAACTTTGTGAATTACAAAGGACATATCTAAAACAAGTCAAAAGTTGTTTAGCATAGGATTCATTTTGTTGACTATCAACCTGATAACAAGGTATATCAATATAGTCACTTAATAATTGCTACCACTCTACATCTTCATGCAGTTCCACATGCACGTGGCCGAAGAAAATGGAGACTAGATAGTGATGATCATCAAAAAATTCTATATGCTATTGAAGAGCAAGCTGAACCAAAATCTATGACTTAGATTATATCCATGGTTTTCAAGCTCACTTGTAACCCTATACATGTTCAAATGAGAACTTATAGTAACTTGTACATAGTTGTAAATCATTTTGTGTAAATTAAAATTATATGTACATATTTGTTCCATGGAAAATTCTTAAGTTCAAGAATCTTTGATAGCATCATCTCACTTTTTTTTGTTGCATGTAAACCCATATATATGCTTTCAATCCTTATTTGTTGTTAATTTTTAAAATCATTTTACCTAATTACAATTATATACAACTTCTCTTTGTTTCATGGAATTCTTAAGTTCAAAATCTTATATACACTTATACAACTTATATAATTTGTTCATCAAATTGTTCCATGGGAAACTATGTAAATTTAAAATTAAGTATTCTCATTTATAAAATTATTGTAAAATTAATAAAACATAAATGAA